>LUCH01000231.1:146939-283485 GCA_013368495.1 Paragonimus heterotremus | reverse complement strand
TGAGCAGAGTCCCGCATTTACAATCGCAGGTTTTCTGTGTTGCTTCACTTTTCGTGGAGCGCTTTTGAACAGTCGGAGGCACAGTGGCACCCTGGTTTTCGTTAAACCTACAGCTCATGCATATAAAGTTTAAAGCTGAAGAAGCAAGATGTTGGTACTGGTGCTCATTGAAGTCAGTGCATTTGAAGTGGTACCACTTTTGGCACTGGTGGCAATGCATGCCATTTTGTACGGACATTTCGCACCCGCACTGGCTACAAATTCTCACCTCAACGATTGTTCGCTGAGTCCCAGCACTGCAAGATCTAACTCGGCTCATCGTCTATAGGAACAGATATAACGGAGACAGATACAATAGAAACGGATAAAACGCAGCCCAAAATTTCAATGAATGTGTTATTCAGTGACGAATAACAGTAATTATATGTAATTGTTTGATGTCCAGGGCATCAATAAGACAAAAATATGAGTACACAACAGCAGCAATAAAAGTTGAATCCAATTTCGAGTTACCCGCGCAAACAAGTAATGATAGTCTTTATAGATGGTGGGCCATCTAACTGTTCGTCCAGAACGGGTGTGTGATGTGGAGGGATTGAGTTGAGAAGTAGGAACAGGGGTATGGTCACCGGTGTCAAACATGGGGTGAGTAGACCGAGAAAGGTTTTATGAATCGGCAGTAGTAAGATCGACATCAGAAGCGGTGGGAGGATTTAGATGAGGTTCGACATGAGTAACTTTAAGTATATCAATGCTCACTGTGTCGCGGGATCCAATTCGATCGATCACAAAAACTTGGGGACTTGTTTGGTCACGCGAAATGGTTCGGAGTGCGGCTTCTGGAGAGGAGCGTTAATGGCGTCGGCCCGAACGAAGACGATTTCACAAAAGTCCAGATTGAAGTGCTTCTGTTCTTGTTTGGAGTGTAACCTGGTGGGCTGGTGCCGGATTTTCGTCATGGATGATTTCAACTGCTGCAGGAATGTGGTGGCGTCAAAAACCAATCTGGCCGGCATTCGACCTGTAAAACAGTTCACCAGGGAGGCAAAGTTTATTACCGTAAACTAATTTTGCGGTTGTTCTACCAGTGTCTTCTTTAGCGGTTGTCCGAATTCCAAGCACGTCAAGAGGTAAGTGATCAGTCCAACGCTGGGGGTTTAGTTGAGCTTTCAGCTGACGGTGAAAGAGTGCGACCAAACTGTTTGCTGCCGGATGGTATGCAGTGATTTTGGTGCGACCGACTCCGAGTAACCGGTTGAAGTCTCAGAACAGCACTGATTGAAGTTGTGTACCTCTATCAATTGATACAGTCGTTGGGATGCCGTAGTTTGAAATCCAACCCCACGTGAACGCTCGCGCAACGGTTTCGGTATTCGTGTTGGGGAGAGGTATTGCCACGGGCCACCTGGTGGAACGAAAAACGCACCTCAAGATATACCGATGATCTTTTAATATGGCAATGGCCCGACCATGTCAACATGGAGGCGGCCGAAATGTTCATCAGCGTTAACGAGTGTGCCGGGGGGCGTGATGGTATGCCGGTAAACTTTGCTGCGTTGGCAATTAAAGCAAGTTCTCGCCCACTATTGTATGTCCCCATGTATGTTTGGCCATAAGAATCGGTCTGAAATCAGCTTGATAGTGGCACGAACGTTGGGGTGAGACACACAGTGGAGACCGTTGAAAACAGGGCGTCTAAAGTTTACCGGTACAAATTAACGAGGATTGACTGTCGCTGTGTCGCATATGATTGTGCCCTCGCAGTTAGTTAGAGGCAACTCATGAAGTTTGAGGGAAGAAGAGATGCGACAGTGCTGCAACACCAGGTCATTGTTTTGTTCTCGAGTTAATTCCTTCAAATCAGGAGCGTCTGTTCGACGTAGGCTACTTAAAGTAACCGTGGACAATGCGTCGGCGACGGTCTTTTATCTCCTGCGACATACCGTATATCCGTTGTGAACTGAGAAATGTAATCCAACTGTCGAATTTCTCTTGCAGAATATCAGTCGGGCCTGGTGTTCAAAGAATAATTAAGCCGTTTGTGATCGGTAAAAACGGTGAAGTTACGACCTTCCAGATGATTTTGAGAGCGTTTAATGGCTAGGTGAATGGCCAGTAACTCCCGACCAAAGGTACCGTAAAGCGTTCGCGCTGTTCGGAGTTTCCGGGAGAAAAACGACAAAGGGCGGATTTTACCATTCACGTTTTGTTATAAGACAGCACCAACGGCCAACCGAGGTGCATCAGTTTTCAAGATTAGCGACGAGTGTTCACCTGCCCTCAAATGTGTTAATCTGTTGGCTTCAGACAAAACTTCTTTGGCTGCAACGAACGTGGTACTAGCCTCAGGAGGCAAAACGAAGTGCTTAGGAATAGCTTTCAATTTATCCGTTAGGGGCTTTATCATCTCCGAACACCGTGAAATCGAGCGACATTAATAATTCATTATGCCTAGGAAGCGTCGGAGACTTTTTAAGGATTGTGGCTGTGGATTGTTTTTAATAGGACTGGTTCTTCCGGAAAAGGTCGGATACCGTTACTGTTGACTCGACGTCCAAGAAAATCGATGAAGGTAATTCCGAAAATGCACTTCATAGGGTTCAGTCACATCGTATTGGGTAAACCGTTCGAACAGCTTTTGAAGGTGTGACTCGTGCTGTTGATTGTCCTGATTAGCGACTAAGACTTCGTCAATATAAACATACACAAAGTCGAGACCACGAAGCGCCTGGTCCATGAACATTTGAAAAGTTTGTGCAGCGTTCCGTAAGCCAAATGGCATGCGGACGAATTCATAGATTCTAAAGGGAATAGTAAATGCGGTATTCGGGACATCCTCAGGGGCCACGGAGATTTAGTGGTAAGGTCGAACCAAATCTATCTTGGTGAAGTTAGTCTTCCCGTTCAACCAAGTGAGAAGTCGCGGATGTGAGGGATAGGGTGTCGATCTGGATCGGTGACGTTTTTAATGGTACGATAATCACCGCAGGGGCGCCAGTCACCTGTCGTTTTTCTCGGAACCATGTGAAGAGGTGAGACCCACGGGTTATTTGAAGGCTGGATAACGCCGAATCGTAAGAGATGTTAGAATTCTGCTTTGGCCACTTTGGGTTTCGTGGTAGCAAACGTCTAAAGCGCGCAGAGGTAGGTGGGCCGTTTGTGACGATATGACGGAAATCATCATTTTTAGGCGGCGACGTTTGATTAGACGGATTAATACGTTGTGGAAATTGTCGAAAGATGGCTACAAAGCCGTTATCTGGTAAAGCCGATCGCAGTCCAATCGGACTGACTGAAGTGGCCTTGCCTTGAATGCACAAGGTGGTCGTGATACCGATAAATTTACTACCACCAACGTTTGCTATGAGCCCAAAGGATGATAAGACGTCAACGCCAACGATCGGGTGTTGCGCATCAGCCACCGTGAATCTCCAGGGAAACTGACGCTTAGGGCCGAGATCCGGAGTGAGTGCCCTGCCACCGTATGTTGGGGTCGTCGAACAATTAACAGCCTGTGGTGTGTACGAAGCCGGTTGAAGATTGCGTTTGTCACCTTCCGGTGGAATAACGCTAATCTCTGCGCCTGTATCAATGACAAAATTCAGCGCAGTTGGATGGCCTTCGCCATTACTGTCCGGACTGGGCATTTTCCGAATGGGAATTGTCCTGAGCAAAGCTACAAGGCATGGTACAACGGATCGCTTCAGAATCAAGTCGACGATGATAGTGACATACTTTCCGATCATCTCGTCGCCTGCGTGAACGACTTCGGGATTGACGGCGATATGGATTCAACAGACTACCACAAGAAAGCAAGACAGCGCCAGAGAGCAGGTTCGTTAGACGACCGATATATAATTCCGTAAGCGATGCAAGATGATGAACGTTGAGCACCAATAACTCAGCTAACACGCGGAGCCAAAATATTTCGCCATCCAATCATTTTATTGGCCCAAAAATCCATACGAACGAAAAGGACAGAGATAATGCGCGTTTAGTCGTGTTGACGATTCAATTCAAAAGGTGATGGTTTCAAACAAATGTACCGAGGAAGGTAGCCAAATGATATATATAAAGTATGCAAAAATGAATTAAAGAATATAACTATGAATTGCGGACACTACAATAATCTACCCCGCCAGAGCGTTTGCGGGCTAACAACACGATGACGAAATGGCAATGAAGGGAGAACAAACCAAACGCTTGACGGATATATCACGTACTGTAATCTGTCAGGTGTTTCGGCCAGTGTGCAGACGGCTCGCGTTGTTCACGAGGACAAGGAAGCTGGGCTACAGGTGGGTATGATACTGTCGAGGGTGAGCACGGGTTACGTTCTGTCAGCATCGGGTCAGGTGGGTCAACATATTTCTCTGTATAAGCTGGTTTTAGTCGGTCACTGAGTACAGATTCGTTTCATACGGACCTATCAATAATGGAGAATCTTAGTCACGCTTACCCACCTTTGAGGGACCGGGATATCATGGTTGTAACGGTTTCCTGGTGGTGTCTTGACGCATAAACATGAACTTACTTGTAAACAAACCTGGAGATTTGTGTTCTCTGCGCCAGTGTTTACGGGTCGGCGTAAAACGAGGGTTGGACACGTGTTATTATAAGCGTGAAATGTAACCCGTAACTGGGCCTGAATGAGTCGGAGGTTGAATCAATTCTCTTGGGAGATGAAAATTTGTACCGCAGACTAATTCGGAGGTAGTACAACCAATGTCCTCTCTAACGGTAGACCGGATTTCAAGGAAAATGAGTGGCATACGTTCGCTCCGCTTTGTTGCGTCCGACTTTGTAGTTATCGAAGCTTTTAGTTGTCGGTGAAAACGCTCGGTTAAGCCATTAGCGCAAGGATGATACGATGTCGTCTTAATGTGCGAACAACCCGGTAACTCCACGAAGTTACGAAGAAGGGATGACTGGAACTGGGTGCCTCAATCCGTAGTGATTGTGGATGGCACACTGAAGTTGACCATCCAATGTTCCAAGAAAGTTTTGGCGACTACCTCTGTTGAAACATCTCTAATTGGCACAACCAGAAGCCAAAGGCTGAAACGGTCGATTGCGGTCAATATATACGTAAAATTGCTGGAGGGTGACAGTGGGCCAACGATGTCAAGGGGTACATGGGAAAAGCGGGTGTCTGGCTAGGAGAATGTGCCGGGTGTGGTAACCGTATGCCTGTGCACTTTACTTCTTTGGCACTCCATACACTGTTGTGACCAGAGACGAACGCCTTTGTTCATAGAGGGCCAAACAAAGCGATGTGCAATCAGCTTTAATGTGCCACGTTTTCCGGGGTCAGATAAACGGTGGAATGGATTAAAACCAGTGCGTCGGTACGAAAGTGGGACAAAAGGTCTAGGTTTACCCGTTGAGTTATCGCACAGAATATCACCAACGTGTGTCGACTGGGGAATGGTGGATGATTTCAAGGACTTGCAGATGGAGACATCCTTCATATCCTCACTGCATTGTTGGGTTGTGGCCATTTTAGATAATTCAAATAAATGTGGCGACTGGACTGAGTTAACATCAGGACGTGATAAAGCATCAACAACGATGTTAGCGTCATCACGTAGGTGTCGGATGTCCGTGGTTAATTGGGGGATGTAGTCCAAATGTGTGATTTCTCGAGGAGAATACTGATCGGGTTTATTGTGAAAAACAAATGTCAGCGGCTTGTGGTGAGTTTGCACGACAAATTATCGGCCTTCCAAAATGTGTCAAAAATAACGGATCGCCAAATAACTTGTCAGCAGTTCACGTCCATAGGTGATGTGTTAAATCTGCGCTGGTTGAGTCTTCTAGGAAAAAAGGCCAAGAGTTGTTGTTCGCCATTCACGGATTGTTCTAAGACCGAGCTGATGGCAGCATTTGACTCATCCGTAGTGAGAAGGAGATGGGCATTTGGATCGCAGCTGATGAAGCACAGTTTAGTGACGTGGCACAGGGCTTCCTTTGCTGCTGTGGAGGCTGTCTTGACTTCGGGTGGGAGTTCTAGTGACTAACGTTTGGAGTCAAGCTGGTCTGTCAGAGGTTTTAAAATGTTCGCGCAATAAGGGATGGAACGTCGATAATAGTTAAGTATGCCGAGAAATCGCCGGAGTTGGGTCACCTTAGTGGGAATCGGAAAAATCGAGATGGACTCCACTTTATCTGACAAAAGAGTTACGCCAGTTTGGTCAATGCGATGTCCCAAGAAATCCAATGAGTTGACTCCGAAAACACATTTGTCAATTTGAAACACTGAGTTCCCTTTAACCACTTCATCAGAGCAGAAAGAAGACATATGTTGCGATATGTTAACATTTCGTTTACTCTCATCAGTCGCAAACGTAAAACATTCAGTTATATACATCATACAGATAAGGGTAGACAGGGATTAGACACGCATACAAGCAGACCAATTATTATGTAATCACGATGTCAATGTTGATTTCAATATCATACTGCGCGAAACGTTCGAAAACAGCACGAAGGTGAAAAGAGTGCTCCTCGTTTGAGCGGCTAGCGATCGAAACATCATCGATGTAGACGTACGCGAAGGGAAGTCCACGTAATACTTCGTCCATGAATCGTTGGAATGTTTGAGCCACATTACGGAGTCCAAAGGGCATTCTTGTGAACTCAAAAAATTTGAAAGGGTTGTAATGACTGTTTCCGGGGGTATCCCCTTCCGCGACCGGGATGTGGCAACAGGCGCGCTCTGGGTCTTACTTGGAGAAATTAGTGGCACCAGCGAATCCCAAGGAAAGTCGTGGTTGTTTGATATAGGGTACTTGTCTGGTGTAACATTTTGTACACCATTTTCTGTTTCATAATTCTGATTGTTATTCACACTTTTCACTTTCCTCATCTCCTCTTGTACAGCCAACAGTTGAACCAACTTAATCGAACTAATCGATAACTAGTTAATACAACTCACCCACACTTCTCGGTTCGCGGGCCTCGAGTTCTCTCTGCGTCCAGTACCGCTAGTTAGCAGCTTTTTGGAGAATTGGAAGTTAACTGAATAAACCGGCTATTGCGACAAATTACCTTATTTATCTATCATAGGAATTAATCTATCGGTCGTCCAACGAATCTCATCTCTGGTACTGTCTTTCTTTCCTGTGGTGGTCTGTTCAATCTAACGGACTTCGACTTATCAGTGAGTCGTTCCTATTGTACCGATATAACTCCCGCTTAATTTGTACCTCTACCTGTGGGCCTATCTACCGCCGTTACGACTCTTTTTTGATACTACCATATTTTGATCATTTTGATCATTTGATTGATTAGGCCACTACACTGGGATTGTGTATTTGTTGAAAGCACGATAGTCACCGCAATGCTGCCAATCGCTCGGAGACATTCTCGGTTTATAGATGCATTAACCAATTCAGTCAGAAGAACGTGCGCCTTTGAGCACGGAGACAGAATAAGCTATCAAAAGGGTGCATGTGAATTCATAAAAAGCTCCTAAAAATCCGTTTACGAACACTACAAACAGTCTGGGTGTCCGTTTCAAGTTTAAAGGTGTTCTGCCTAGTTTTTAGTGATTCCTGTTTTAACCCTGGGCGACTAAACAACCTCACTTATGAAAAAATCCTCCGAAAGTGTTAGCGCTCACGATCGTACGATTTGGGCTTCCGTTGTTCACATGGATGCACACATGACCTACAAAATAGACCCGCTTCATACAAGTAACAATTATGTGATTTCGAGATGAGCAGTACTACGACATAATTTCAACTTACAACAATATCCTCAGCTGCCCTATCAAAGCTCTTGAGAATATGGGTTGCAATTTTTCACCTAAAAGATCTTTTCAGTACTTGTCTACTAGGAGAGGAACTAACCGTTCTAGACTGGAACATTTATTTGGTTCTCGTCTATCCTACTTGAATATCGAAGATGAATATAATTATAACCTATCTTATCTTGTTTCCCAAAATATCAGTGGCTCAAAGTGGGCTAGTGCTCTTGGTATTGAATCAAAATCACCGGTTTCTCGGACGAAATTAGAATGTATTGACAGCAGAAATGAGAGCTCTCGTTTGCGTGACTTGCAAACATCAAACACCAAAAGACAATCTCAGCTTACAGGTGAAAAGCCAACAAAGCAAGTAGCGGATGAGAAAACGATTTCAAAATCACAGAAGCTGAAAACGTCAATAACATTCACCGGGATGTTAAACAAGAGCACTCCTGTTCTTCCAACAGCAACTTCCGCAGCTTCCAAAGAACAGGAGAAAAACAAGTCCGTTCGCCAGAAGTCAGTCAGAAACGAAAGTATCAAGACCGATCGAGTACAACAGCCTCGAAAGTCTGTCAGCACTAACCATCAACCCTCAGAATCTCAGTTTCCTGGGCTTCATATATATGTCACAGATTCTCCTCAGAGACCATATTATGACATGATGTCGGCCTATGAGCCTCCTACTCCCTTGTTTTCCAGAAAAACGGTTGCATCTGATCCAATCATTTTGAATATATCAAATGGCTCGAAGCATAAAAGATCGGTTACACATAACACCTACCAAAATGAACCCGGGTTTAAGACAAACTTCCAAACGCCTCCAGATACACCATCAGCTGTTGATCACAGTCACATTCCCACTGTTGCTTCGAGAATCGAAAAGTTTACCGCATTAATAAAGAACAACGATGACACTTTATTCGTAAATTTATCACGAGCTCGCTCACCATACAGAGACAACGAAAACAGCGTTCAGTCACAAGATGAGGTAAGTCTTAGTGTGCCTAGAAACAGGCCGTACTAATAAAAAATGTTTAAGGGTGACTACGTGACTAACAAAGAACTAATGTACTAACCAGAATGACCTTGAATAACAGTGAATACGTCAACCTGAAGCTAATTCCGAGTACTTTATTAGTCGGTTCGATGCAGCAAAAATTTAATAAAGATACTTTATGACTGTGATGTTAACGATCACAATAAGAAAACAGGTTTTATCTCATATATATGATAAATGCGGTCCAATGTAATAATTAAAAAATGAACTGAAAACACTTTTCCCAGTCCGAAATGCTACAAGTGCAATACTTATGCAACAAGATCAAAGCTGTTAGAAACAGAAATGTTTGTTTCGACTTGAGTAGAGTTTGTATTAGGCAGCTAACGTGAAATAAATACCCGGGCAGTTTTGTGCAGCACAATGCTAGAGTGAACGAATGGAAACGAGTAAACAATTGAGTCTGCAGTTTCAGGCACTTGGTTCAGCATATCAAAAAGTACAATGTAAAACTTCGAAGTGGGCAAACAGGAATGAGTTGTTCAAAAAATGGATAGTGAATATGTGTGAGAACTAATGCGTATTGGTTTCACGTCAAGATGCGAGACAAGTTTGAATGGTTGTTCAACAGCCCTTCCATCGGTACCATTTTTCGGCACTACTATCACGGAATGCCACACAATGTTCACAGCAAAACATGAAAATATTGTGATACTAGGATTTAAAATACTATGGTGGAAAGCAGAATGAATGACGTCCCCGTCAGTTCCACATTATCGCACAGTTTTGTCATTCATAGCGGTTCTCCTGAGTTTCATCTGACTATCTAAGATAATGACATTTTTTATTCGGATGAACAAGCGGATTAAAAAAGCATAAAAATGGTCTATTATTTACAACTTTGATTAACTGATGGTTGTTCTAACTGGGTGACATTAACCTCCATTCGTAGTAAATCTAATGAATGAGACAGTTTGTGAACAAATCTAAAGGTTGACAAATTTCAAAAGATTCAAAATGAATTTCAAGCCATAGTATTTAGTTTCTGGAGGCGTTCAGAGTATTTTGTGGCATTTAAAAGGTTACCTAGCAGACCAGCTCATTCGAATAAAAGTAGTTTATCAGCGCGCTCAATAAATTACAAATTATACAAGGCAACACATTTTATGTGGCTTTTAACAGAAAGACAATTCATAGACTAGTTAGGCGAAAAAATTGGAAGGAATGGGAGCAAGTTTTTAAAAGAGAGATAATTTTCTAAATTCAGTATCTCTTGGAACCACGTGACAGAAGCATTGGCTTGGAGGTGGATGAGATAATGCAAAATTTGTCGGATAAATCTTGTAGTTTGTCGGCTAACCACAATCGTGTGATTATTATTGCACAATTTACTTCAAAACCATGAGCTTACGCTGCCAACTCGTGCAACAGAGTACAGCGGCTTCGAAAATACATTTTTAGTAGTCATCTGTTTTTCAAATTGGAGTTTGTACTTTCCGCCGTTTTAATATATGTATAGCTCATCTGTAAAAAGGAAAGTCTACTAAAAATTTGCGTTCATTACCTACAAGAGCTCATGGTAATAGTTCAGTGTAAACGAAAGTTGTTTTCTGCTAACTGTGGTGCAAAAAATCGTTTGTTCGAATTGTTTGTAACTACAACATTTTATAAGTTTAGGGCTTGTTAAATATTCCTGTAATTTTCAAGTATTTTGGGTAAGTCAGTGGAATTGTTTTGCTTCAATAAATATTAAGTAATATGTACCCGATTTAAAAAGTTTAAGGCGAAGTTTATGTAAAATACTGGGGTACTGGTATACGCAAAGCCGATGAATATACACAATTTAAAGTACTTTTAAAATGAAGTTTATTTATAAAAAGGATGCAGAAGTGATGCTAGCGGGTACCGTTTTATTATTTTGCTCTTGTTGCGCTGCGAAAGTTTTGTTGAATTCAGCCACACTTATTTACAACGTACGCAAAATATCAAGGAATTAATACCACATATCTCTCATTACTTCTTATACGCCTCGAGCGCATTTTATTGGAATAAATTTTCACTAAATTTCTGTTTGAGTATACGCGTCTCCCTGATAGTGGAGACAAAAATGTTTACTGGAAGCTAGTGGCACTGTTCTAAAATATTGATTCAACATACGAACACTTCGTTTATTTAAAATTAATTTGTTTTCCCAAACTTTCGTTACATGGCTACATCACTGCTGTTCGGAAAACGGTATATGTCAATGAAGGCGCTTTAAAACCAGCAGTATGATTCCCACTTTGAAAAATTCCTTTTTATTGTAATTAAACGCGACGTCACAAAGACATCAACTAAATGAAATACAGTAAATGTTAATTTGAAGTCGTACTGTATAGAGTTGAAAACCGTTTGTGCAAACCAAAATCACTGTGATGCCGAAATCGTAATCAATGTCACTGAGGTAACACGCAGTACGTTGAACTGAAATACATCTATGTAATCTTCACATATCTGCCCCAAAAACAAGCCGGAAATTTTGTTTATTTCAAGCGACAACCTATCCCATCACAACATTCTGAAGTTCAATGATATTTAAATCGTGGTCTATTTACAATGTCGAAATATGTATTGATAAAAACAGCCCGCCTTGAAATATTACTTACATTATTGAGTCTGTTTATTTAAGTAAACATAGTAGTCACAATATTTATAAAAACCTGAGATTATAATCTCAACCGCAGTGGAAAATTATAAATTATTCATTTAGAAAACTGTGGAAGCAGTTTGAAATGAAGTATACCTGTCAAATATAAAAGCGTTATTCAATTTATCACCGTAATGTAGATAGCGAAAATTATCTTATATCATTTCCAAAAAGCGGCTGATGAAAAAATCAGCTTCCATACATAAAGGTTTTGACGAGCCGTCTTTTTTCACACTACCGTAATGTATACAGTCTACTTGATAAAATCACTGTGTATTCAGCAGTACTTAATATCTTCAATGAAATTTCGAAATTCCTATTCAGACTATTGACTCTTGGCAGTATCAGGAACAGGTGAGCAATCTTGCTATCTCTTTAAATTACTATCACCAGAAACGCGTGTTTTATGTTTTAAGTTAGATGTAGGGATTTTTCTTGCTATACTTTAAAAACCACTGTTGAGTAGTAGCTTACGTATTCAATTGGATAGCCCATAGTTAAAGGAAAACAATGAAATTAAAATGTGCCTCTGACAAAGATCTTGTCTCTAGTTTGTACATTTAAACAAACGGCGGGCTAACAGCGCTACTGGTTGTCAGACGTCTAATACTGGATTTGAAATTTCTTTGAGTGGTTTTCACACTGGGAGTTGTAATTACATTTGGAGTCACTCTATACCATAGATTGAGAAAAATAACTCAGTGGTAAACACATAACCGCCAGTCGTATATACCAAGCACATCAGTGAGATTAATTCCAACTAGTTTAGTCCAACAGATTTAACAGCGTCCACCTACGTATTGCCTGCGATGGAAGAATACATGGTGGGTTAATATGTCATTAACCTACCTCAGTTAATTTCATAAATAACGGAGCCAGACATAAAAAACGAGCTTTTTATTTCACACATTTGAAAACTCACCAAAACCAGCACGAATGCAAGTTTGTGTACTCAGCGGAACGACCGTACATTATTAGATGTCTTCGTTCATTTGATTGCACGACAGTATTTCAGTGTTACACAAAAACAGAAGATTTTGTGTGCTTCGTGGAGAGGTCGAATAAATAAAAACTCGATAAGTGCAAGTAACGATAGAATAAAGTGATTTCTATAATCGTGCCGGTCTATACGTTTTTTCCCAATAGAACAAAAATGTCAATGATTTTTCACAGTGAGCATCAAAATCATCGTTTGCAGTGATTTAAACTGAAAGTAAAAGTACTGGTTAGTAACGCTGGTGTGATTTTTACCCAGCGAACAACAAATAACGTCTTAACCTACAACCGTGGAGCAAGGTCAACCCCCACTAATACTGACTACGTCGACTGAAAACAAATGAAAATTTTATCACTAGAATAGACGGAGAACGTCATCATTCGGAAGGATCAGCTCTGGCAGATGAGTAGGTTTCAGTCTACAAGCATTTCAGTTAGTGTGTGAGTAAAGAAAGATAGCAGTGAAGAAAAGTGTTAAATTGCTCCTGGCAATCTAGGGTAATTCACTCAGTAACGTGTATTCGACAATTCCGATAACGCTTATTCAGATGGTCGGGTTAACGGGACTATCTTTCAAGTCCAAAAAACGTCAGAAAAGGCGATCTAAAGGACTAAAATTCATACGGTACTGTTCGATAAAATTACAACACCCTGATTATGAATCAATCGGTAACACAAATTATCTAGCAGAGGAGTTTGAAATAGGACAACTAAGCACTTGTTAACAAACAGCCACCGGCCAACGGAAAATGACCTCATTAAAACAATCGGTTACAGATAAAGATGAGAACGTATCAACAACACCAAGGAGGAAGCTTTAACAGATAGACAGTGATAGTTGTAAGGAGGAGGAAGTAAACATTTTATGGGTAATTATGGTGCGAAATTGTTTATGATGGTTTACTGCACACAGCAAAGAAATAGAGGCAGATTGAGGATAGGCTTTCTGTAACCAAACCAAACACAAATCTAGGGAATCATCGTTCCGCGTCATACCAGACAAACGATGACAAACATACCAGACGAACTTCAACAGATCCAACAAAAAGTACTGATCTATTGTTCGTGGTTATTAATGTCTAATGTAGATTGGACGCAGACCGTGAGGCTGTAAATATCTGATTACATTAGGCTGAGAAATAACAGGGTACGGTGGGACAACTACTCTTAACAATCAAAGTGTGCCGAACACACATGGTCGGTTTTGTTGCAGTTGATAATCATCAAGTATATATTTATTGAGTGAACTTCGACTATGCATGTAACTAGGAAAGTGGAATAATGTTAGCAATTTACTTTCATACTATACAAAGGAATGAACAACAAGTGTGGAATATTCAAATAAACTGAGCTTTTAAACAATGCGGGCGCTTTTGAAGTGCACATTGATGAGTGGATTCTATACACTTAGAGATCTACGAAGAAAATAATCGATGTGTGAAGTATTATTTCAAGTTTGGAAACTTAGAGTTATTTTGTATGAATAAAATGTGTAACGGCATACTGTGTATCCTCTCCCAATGTATTGCGTTAGAATCAAAGGTACACAGTTAGAATGTAATCATAGGTCGGGATACGATCTGCAAGGCCCATCATCTCTGAGTTATCAAGTCCCTTATTCCACAGATAGAAGTAAAGCCCACAATTATATCTGGGCTTAAATGAAACCGATTTTTTTTACAATTAGCTTCTGAGTTTTTGCACCATTTGGATTGCAAAGTTTGATTGTAGAACCATAACGGTTTACCCGACCAATTAGACCCTTTTTTAAAATTTAACTTGTGTGTGACTTACATTTTGGTAATTTTACCAAAGCACAGTTTATTTGCTAGTGGTTTAAAATAGTTTATTGGTACTTCACATGACGACCTCAACTCCTAAATTTGATAGAGATAACAGCAATAAGGGTTTCTGCTCCCTTGTTGGAATACCGACTCAGTGGCTTATTTGCTCTTTCGCCAAATTTGTCTAGTACAAAGTACATAACTGTAATCAAACTTCATTATTTTCCTATATACATTCAAGCATCAATCTAAGTTATTCGTTGAATAAGTGATCAGCAGGATAAAATTGTCTGCTTGATATATGAAATCTGAGCATCAACGTAGACTACTGTCGTTGATGGCGATGATGATGCTATCTGGCATGTTCATATACAACTTACCAAAACAAAATTGTGGGAGAAACCTTGCTGAATGACGTTAAGCGATGGCAAAAATTTTGAAAGTTTAAAGTGCAAAACTGGTTGCCACTGGTTCGTAGTCATATGTTGGGAAAATACTGGTGCTAGCTTACTTACAATAAAGATTACCACATTTTGAAGTGCACGTTGACTGATAGCGGATTCTTACTGAACTCTGATCTAAAGCTCATTGCAAGTCCATCCGCTCTTTGTAGAAGATATTCAGATATGTATGTTAACAAAATAAGCTAGGTTTGCGAACCTACATAGACCGTATCAAACTCCCAATACATTGAAAGCCCGCGCCAGCTACTTTACACCGAAAACTGCCTTTAATCATTTTTCTAAAAATGCTGTTTCCAACAAATATGAAGAACTACTTGACCGCCTCTTTCATCTTAGGCAAAACCACAGAACGTCTCTGCAAGCCAGAATTTTGAGTACATTTAATTTCAACCGGTTGGCGAGTGGATTTGTCAACCAAGGCACTAACAGACCGGTGTAGATCTGTGAAGTTCAGGCGAGATCTCAACCAAACCAATAACACGCATTTCGTATCTGCACTCTGTGTTCTATGAAGCGCTATATTTTTATGATTAGCAGCTTACGGCAATAAAAAACAATTTATCAAGCAGAGTGAAAAACAAGTGCACCTTAAAAGTAGGTCCGTGATGGCTTCATTCTGAGCACGCAGGCGATAGCAGTCGCCTCAGAAGAACACAGGAAATGCGGACTGGTGTGATGCACATTGACCTGGAATATTCAGTAGAGATTCATCCGGCAACCGACTCTATTTATTTTCAGGAGTTGAAAATGCTTGTCGTTTTTGTGCATCTTCCGATGAACAGCTAATCAGAGCAAGCATTTAAATCCATGGTTTTCTGTCCACTGATCAGTAGCCAATTGTGCTTTGAGACATAGTTCATAGCTGGCGCCTTGTGCATGTGATCAGTGTTATAAAATTAATTCCGAAATTCTGGTTGGGACCAGAGAGTTTTTTTGGTTTTGAAAGAAACTAAAACGTTCCATTGAATAATCTTCAAAAGATTACATCTCTACCTCAGAACATTTCTACGGAAAATATATTTTCAAAATGTCTTTATCTAAGCTAGAAGATAATTCTCATGAATAATGTCAGAGAAGTCGACATCAGTGACTGTTAATCTGACACATAAGTGTTAAATCTAAAGTTCATTTCACGTAGTTTTTACAAATTACTAACAGTTAGCTGGCTTCGTGTAGAGTTTGTTGACCCATAGAAAACAAACGTACAAACAGGGTCAGTTTTACAACCATGCAGAAAAGTTTCGGATAGGTTGTAAGATAAATCATGTTTTTCGAGTGAAATTGGATCACCCAGTCTACTAACGATCGCAACTACGTTAAGAAATTGACGTTATACTCATAATAATCTACGCTGCTCTCTCACTGCTAAAGGTCTGCGATTTGCAAACGCTTAAAATTTGAGGTTTATGGAAACCAATAAAGTTTAGAAATTTAAATGAAAAGTTCTCCAATAACCTTTTTATCAACATTGACAAGGTATTTATTGCGTCGAGTCACCAAGGAAAATTTGACTGAAAAATTTTGTCACGAGGAAGACTATTGTGGTCAAATGATGCAAGTGACTACGCCGTACACAGTAACTTCCACGCAGCCGAGTATATCGCCGTCCACGCTAAACAACCAGAAACTTGTGCATAGAAGACAATCATATAGGCAATTCACTCATTTTGGCTGGTTGCAGTAAATGAAATTTCAGTCCACTTTAAACTACTCACATCTCTACACATTGTTTTGTTGTCCATTTGCATCTATTTGCGTTATTCCGAACTTCAACAACCTGACAGCTCTCTGAAAGTAATCGTGAAAAAAGTCCACAACAGTGGATCTAATCCCCAATCCTAGCTTCTATTTTCGTTTGATGTCGAGTGTTGATCATAATAATGTTCACGGAAAAATAATTTCCAGAATAATGTCCTACTTTAAACTCAACATTTCTGAGCGTAAATTGAGACCAAACATTGTTAGGTTCACCTGATTTTGGCCACTATTTATTCGCAATGTAATCGTTGCTAATCGTCACAAGTAAATCCAGAAAGAAATGGATTGGCACTAGAGGTGCCTTCTATAAATGTTCCCGAAGTCAGCCGGCCAAGCTGCGCCGTTAATCCGTTTGTCACGCCGATTTTCCAATCTGTTAAATCTCTTTAGCTCCTTGTCACACTTTTCCAAACAAGACGGTGTAGTGACATAATCCAATACGTTTTCGCGCTGCTTACCCAAAGCAACTTGAAAGCCTAAGTCATAAGTGTTGTTAAACTAGCTTGTTTTCTAATCAGATTTTGGTACTGTTCAGTGTTGGCTTGCCCGTCCAAACCTGAATGTCATTAAGGGTTACCTCCTCGGTACAAGTAAGACCCACGTTTTGCCGTTTCTACATTGTTTGATGAATGTGACCCAAATAGTGGTTAGTATGCTACGTAATCTTTTCGGAAACGGCAGACCTGAAATGACGCTTTCATTATCGGCTCAAGTCAAAAGTGAGTCCGAAATATGCAATGATTTCTAGTTGGATAAGCGCAGAATGGAACCAAAACGATTAGCAATAAAGACAGAACACATTATATCTAGCATACCAATATAGGATGCTATTTAAAAACGTCCCCTAGATATTATTACTAAGACATGTAGGTCGACTGTAAAAACTGGCCTGGTAAAAGAAATTGAAGCTACAATTTATTGAGCGCAGTTTTTCCGTTGAGTACACCAAGCAGTTTTGTTCTAAAGATGAATGCCAACAATGTTAATCAGAGAAATTGGATTTTGTGTAAATCAGAAGCCTCAGGAAGCCATTATCAGCATATATGCTACATCCGACATGTGTCTTGTTGTATTAACTCAATGGATCTTTGATTTTTACCAGAATTGTAAAATTTGGTGATCATAAATTTGCTAAATGTCAAAGTTCCGCTAAGCTTCGTATTGCCTGATTTGTCCATCAAAGATGTAACATGAACTTTCTGACATTTGTGCATATTCATGGAATATTTCAATATGAGTGCCAACAGAAAATGACGTGAGTCACCGCGAGATATCTCGAACAGATCAGTAAAAAATGCAAGAGGATCAGAAGCGTACATATAACGTTTTTAAATTTAATAAAATATTGGTATTTAAGACAGCTATTGAGAAACTCATTTGATTTTGTCTCACCTTATACTCATTCTGTAATCCTATCAAGAAAAAATTTCAGTTAATTCGAGCAGACGCATTTATTTAAGCCTTTGCATTTTGTAAGCGATAAACGTCCTTACTAAGTAGAAATCTGGTTGCTAACAATTCGGCCATCAATATTGCCACTTTTAAGGTTTTACAACAAAAACCATTGATGTTGTTTATCCTCGAATCTCTGTGTCAACCGGCTTCCAAGATCCCAAACATGAATTGTTCGGACCAACACAGACATTGTTTCCTTGCATCATTGTTGTGAACATTATGCAATGTGTTTCATTTTATACTCGTAGTTTTCATAAACGGTCATTTTTCTTTAGCCGACTAAGTTAAACTGTTTCTTACTAGCCGGATGTCATCTTTCAGTTATGGCTCTGGCTGCTGAAATGAGTAGGACTTGTTGGTAACAGGCACCGTATACGGTTGTGCCGTTCTATTGTGTGAGGGTGGACAATCGTTGCATGATTGAAACTAATCGAATGAGGGTTTGATGATCTGGTCTACTACCTACAGGACAGTTTATATTTCGAGAAAACATTGTGCCTGGTACTGCAAGCAGAAGCAGTCTGATGTGCACATGTTCTAATACACACGGTCATATTCAGATAAATTTTCCTCCTTTTAGTTAGGAGGAAATCTTCACTGTAGATCCGCTAATATATTTTATTTTAGATCAGCGCATAGAAGGATTTGATGTAAAACAGACGACTGAACAATACGATTAGCAGGACTGAGAAAGCATTCTAACTATTAATCCACGAGGCCCGCTATTAAGACAGTAAACAACAAGACAGAGTAACCTAACAGGGAATGGTCATACATCGGTACAAGTATATTCGTCTCCACTTGTATCGGTTCCCTAAAATTGTCCGCTGTTTTGTTACTCACACTTCGTTAAGTATTCTCATCCCCATTTACTGATTTCAATGGTCTGTACTATGTCGCCTCATTCTCACGCTGAAACTTACAACAAATGTTTTTAAGCCTTCTGATAACCTCCAACACGGTGATTGGTGTATTTGATTTGCCTCTGCATATGTTACTAACAAGTGTTATAATTGAAAGAAAAATAATATCCTTGACTATAATCATCAGCAAATTTGAGTATAACGTTCACCTACTATTTTTCAAATCCTCTTTTCACCTATCCAACAAAGCCAAGTGCTGAACGTTCTCGTGTTCGACTGCAAAGGTCTGCCACCTACACCGCTGTCAGATCGCATGGTGGAGTCGGGGATCAGGTGAGCGTGAAACCATGGCACGCGCATTGAAGCCACCACGATGGCTGTTGTGACAAGAAAGCTGCTCGCGAATTCAGCAGTTGTTAGCAAACTTATTGAACAGTTTGATGGTTTTATCTACGGCTTAACTGTTTGTTTACAACAATGTTTTGTTGCGGTTATACCATGCTGCTTTCTGCATAGTTATGACACATACTTAAAGCAGCGAAACCTTGTTTCATTTGACTAGAAACAGTTTCAGCAAAACAAAGTTGTGGCTGTTTTAAACAAAAATCACTTCATGTGAACGATTGCATCATGGGGTGGTTCGAAAGAAACCGGTGACAACTGCATTTACTCCGATGCTACTTCGACTATGAAGAAAATTACATAGGATGGGTGCGAGTTATATATAAAAGTTGTAACGTGTCAAATAGGTCATCAAAATTTACAGGAGTGGTGCGAATCACAGTCTACTGAGGGAGGGTGGGAGTGTTGGTGAATGTATTGGTGTGTTACACATGCCTGTCATGAGATATGCGTTCATCAGTGTCTAGCGGTTCATGCTTACTCGGATTTCAAATGCATGTGGGATGATTGGCCAGGAGAAGTGGAGGGTTTGTATGAATCCTGTTTATGCATGTAGATAGGGGTTGTGTAGTCTGATACCAGTAGCCTCGGCCGTTGATAACAATCGCACTCTGACGGGTCTGGAGCAGGACTGACGAACCTTGTAGATGATTCGGAACGCGTCATTCGGATTTATTTGATGGCCAGTGTCAAATAAGTGGGAGCCAATCACGCCCTAAATGGGCTTTCTCGATCAGTTGCGAAGCTACTTCGGTAGGTGTTTACGAATCCTCTCCGATAGCCGCTTGTGGTCCTCCTAACGTAACCGGCTTAACAACAACAGATGAGAGAGTAGATACAGAAAGACGAAGGAAGCTTGGGCAAACTATCCTTATGAGGAAGATGCCGAGGACTATGATAATGTACAGGGTCTGAATTAAAGTGACGCTATTGACGATGATGACATTAAACATTATGAACATACCGGCTAATTATGATGATAACGATTAGCCTGGTGACGTTAGTGGTGATTACGGTGTTCCATGAGATGACTATTTTTATGTTTCGCTAACAGTGGGTGTTCAGTTTTCGAAATAATTCTACTTTACTTTTGCTCTTTTCTGCAATTGATTTCATTTAAAAGTTCAACTAATCCAATAATGCTTGTGATAGTTTGTTTACGTTTCCACTATTTGATTGCTACAGTTTATGCAATGTAACTTTCTGCTTCATTTTCTTATGTTTTCAAGCAGCTTGTTTGACTTTTGCATGGGAAACATTTGGTGTTTGCAACCTGAAAAATTCAAATTTTCAACTGACCTTTTTTAAAAAAACATAGCAGCCACTAGTTTGTTTGCTTGAAAAATATCACTCTCCATAATTATGAACCTAAAATTAATCAAGCTACTTTCGTGTTTTATTCTTATTTTCACTTGATAATATAGACCGTCGAATATTGTTTCACGTGTTGCAAACGAGTCTATCCGGTCGATCGTGTTTCAACCGGGGAGCGCGTTTATCATAAAGCATGCTTTCGTTGTGCCACCTGTCATCGGATAGTGCTGTAAGTTTTTCTGTATTGTGAATTCAGTAGTGTTTTCCATCGGTAGCCGTAAAATAGTGTATAATAGAGGTTAAACAAATAGTTTTACTATCAACGCAGGCTTCAGGCTCTTTAAATCTTCTTTGCAGGACAGGATGGAAAACATAATTAAGTCATATCAAGCCTGTTGTTTTCTAGTACTTACACTAATTGCGTAATGCTTGGCTGATAGTAGTTGAATCCGGTATACGCACTATGCCGATAGGTGTCTTTTTCCTTGGAACACTTTGTGGTCATATGGTTCAGGCTTGTACATACTTATGCATGAACAGCATTTATACAAAAATCTCCCGTATGTGTTTGAGAATTCTTTGTTTTGTTATTTTTCATCGAGAACATAACAAAATTTGAACTGATTAAATAGATAGAAAATCTCCTAGCATGCACCCATGCTCATCTTTTTAGTTAGTTGGCAAAACTTTCAGAAGTAGCCTCAAGTTAAATGATACAATTGTCTCCAGAGGTCAACAACGATCTAGTGATTACCGGCCTATAAATCTGGTGTCTGAGTGGCGGTTAATATCATTCATGAATGAGGGTGAAGTTCACCAGACATTTATACAGCTTGCGCGACACAACTGTCATTATCATCACCATCAGTCAAAAGTCCGACCGGACATGAGCCACTGGTCTACGCTCATATACAAGTCCCAATACCAAAGGTTCAAGATAGTTTTTCCACTCTCTCCAGTCTAACACCGTTAAGATAGCTTTCATGGATATTCGGGATATCAAAGATAGAAGTTCCATTACATGGATGGTCATGCGGAACCAAACTAGGGTGAACATTGCTTGTCAGACGATTCAATAAATTATCTGCAACAGGAACATGAGGGCAGATCCGAATGACCCAAAGCAGTAAAACATGCATCGAAAACGTCATCGTTACCTGTTGCTAGTGATGATTTCCAATAGATATATAAATATACAGTCAGTTTATTGCAGGCACTTCGGTACTTGATGGACTGCAGTGGTGACTAAAGTTTCTTTTGAAAAACTGTGTTGAATGCTCCTTAATTATGCAGAGCAACCTAGACCTCTATATAAAATACAACCGATGATATGCAAAGCTGAGCGTCAGAATTTGCGTTTAAAGTCTGTGGTGAATAAAGCTTAGGGGCAGAGCGAGTATTTTCATTGCGTTGATGCTCAAAGAAGTCACACTGAGTTTGTCTACCAACTGACATCATATGATGGGGAACTCCGTTAAACATAACCCTACATGGTATCCTATTATGAGGAACACGACTCACTGTGCCACGAGTGCCTGACCTGTTCGATGGAGAAGACTTCGTTTAGAAGGTCGTTGACCAGCAACCCTATACACCGTAAATGACTGTGACACTGATGAGAAAAACTATGTTCGTTTGATGGTAATTCCGGGGCGATGACGTCGAACATGGATTACTGATCTGTGCTCGAGGAGTAACTTGAACAAGCGGAGGAAACTCTGACCACAGAACATCGTCGAATAACTCGAAATTGGCTGTTTCATACGGGTGTACTCCTATTCTACTGATTTTTGGTATTTAGCCGTACATTTAGAACAAAGACAACCGAAATACCCGAGAAAGTTTCTACAATGAAGTTACCACGAACTTCAGACCTGTTGCAAGGTCACCCCTAAACTACAGTCATAGCAGTGAAAACAGGCATTACAGCGATCTTCGGATAACGATAGCAAGTGGAGAAATGATGGTTTATACTGCCACGAGTGAGGGGGTAGAAAATAACATGGACAACAGTGAGCAATGGTAGTTCAACCCAAACGTTGGGTGAATTTAACTTGTAGCAGCTCGAAACGATCGGGCAAGCTGATCATTAATCACGGGCGAAAGTGGTTGGGTTTTCACATATGATAATTCGGTACTGCCTAGTATAGGGTCAATGGCGCAGTGGTCAACGTGGTTGCCTCACGAACAGATTGGCCGGAGTTCTAGTCCCCGACCTGACAAGGATATGTACTATTGACGAGCTCTAATGAGAGTGAAACTCGAGTCTAATGCTTTTGCTGTTCGAAAGGGGTCGACTGAAAAGTCTATGGGAAGGCAAGGGCTATGAGCAATTGTGAGTGATGCTCAACTTGATATTGTAACAACGTTTACCGCTTCTCTGTTTGTTAGTTCGTCGACTAGTTTTCTCTTGGTTCCTACCTCCTGATGATGAACTGGTTTACTGAATGTGACGAAAAATTTAAAAATACATTCATTTTGTTTCACTTTCATATTCATTTGTGGAGAATATCTCCAACGTGTTACTATTATTTATTCATTAGGTGTACTCAGGGTGTGCACTTATCAGAAAACCTCTCGTCACTTGTTTCGCAAATGAAGAACAAACTATACAGCGAAAAACTAGTATAAGTTGATCGTCCAAAGTATGGGTTTATACAGGAAAAGGGCTCCACATCACTAAGTGGACTCTGAGTCATGCCTGTCTATTTTTGGTAAATGAGGATGGTATTTGTTTTAACAATTAGGATTTTTGTGTTATAATTTAAAGCATAAGAATAGAGGTTTAGCAACTGAATGTCCCGTTTTAAGCTGCTTGACAGAGAAACATTTTCAAGTGACGAGCGGTAAGCCGAATGGTACTAGATGCAGAATATTGTCTAACTGAATGTGATTCAGTCTGGTCCACCGTTTACTCTTTTTGTTACTTTCGTGCAACGAATTTTCTGAAGAAATGAACATTTTATTGCGTGAACTGACATGTTTTACGATCTTCGATTCAAGACTGTCGGTAAATTTTTAGTAATTTCAGACAATCTTCATGCAGTTTTGATATCAGTAGAGCAGTAAACAAATTTTCAGCAAGTTCCGTTCGAACACTGGCAAGTAGTAGTAGATTCTGCCCGATGTATGTTGAACTTTACTCGCAATTGGCGGCTAGTTTTGAATTCCCACAGAATTTTCAGTCAGGTCCTTCAGAAAAGAAACCCTAGTATCAAGATTCGCCTCTGTTAGATCTCGCCTGCAGATTGTATACTTTCTATCGCGGGTATATGAACTCCGCCCCATGTTCCCATGAAAGAACCGTGTTGATCACAGCCCAGGTGACTTCAAGTTGGACATGGTCGGATTATCAGTCACTGGTTCACGAGAAATGTTCAAGTTGCCGATCAACCTGACGTAAGACAGTACTGGTTCTGTTCAATCCGGTCGATGAGCTCACGATGACTACTTTTCCTCAAACCGAAATCACAAAACCTTGTGAATGTTTGAGTAACCTACTAATTATTGCTAAATGGTGAAGGATTCGATGGACATAAAATGAATACCATTCATGTACGTTTATGGATTTCACATTTCCTATTACTGCGTCTGTTCCACCGTCACTCGCCCCTGTCCCAACAGATATGTGTGTGAACACCACTGAATGTACAGTGGTGATGAAAGGGTGGGTGTGTGTATACTACTCACCCATGCCTATGTGAATATTGTGGTTAGTTGGATGGGTGTGTTTAAACCTGACGCACAAATTATTTTTTGAACCAGTGAGGGGCAGTGAACATGCAGTGTTACTTTTGAGAAGCAGGTCAGATTCGGTTAGTGGTTGTCGACTACCGTTCTGCAATGTTCCCGTAAGTGAGAATATCACTCCAAGGATTCAATCTGAGAAGATGGTGCTTGGTAATTTAGAATGTGCGGGGACATGAGGATGCTTATTAGCAAGGACAATGGTGCATAGTGAATCAATAAGTTTACAACCGGACTGGATGCAGTGTACTGTCTTTAGGCAACCACAACAGCATTCTGTGTTAAACCCCTTCTGCTACTGATACGCCAGTCCGGATTATCAGAAGTAAACTGTCCACATAAGCAGTTAGTGCACTGCCGTGTTCACGACCTCAGACATATCCACGAGATTGTGCGAGTGGTGCATAGGCATGCCGGTAGCGACGCGTATATTCACCTGTATAAATGATCATGTTCAATTGGCTTTACTCGACGGGTCATACAAACGCAACACCTGGCAAGCCTTTGTTTTCGCAAACATAAATACCGAATCTGTTGATCTTCAAAGTTTTAACTCTAACCTCATTAACATATGGATCTAATACCTCATCACACTGGCATGTGAACGTAATACCACGGGACAAAATTACGTAACTATCTCATCTTCATCTACACATTTCCTTTTACAACGTCTACAGCAAACACATTCGTTGCTAGGAGACTCGTTTTTCTATAAAGTGATAGACCCAATTTGGTTGGGATAGCTGAAGTGAAGGGTGAATTGTGCGCAAACAGCAGAAAACTAAACGTAATTATAATAATCGGTCACTCTGTAAGTTGTAATTCAACAAAAGGGTTTGGTTAAACTAACTTTTGTCAATTGGCTGTAGTACTTTGTCAGAACAAACTACAGACTGCTACACGTCAAAACTCAAATTCTTTCCAAGTTCTTTTGAAGGAATCACTAAGTCTTCTAAATGTGAATCTTTACATGTTTGCCTACAGGACAAACTGATAAGCCCGATCTATGCTCACTGAGGTTAAACTGAGGAATACAGAACAGCCAATCTAAACTTACATCGCTCAAAGAAGTTTTTCGCCCGCCTACTGTACAACCTGAGTCTACAGAGTTCATATCGCCAGATAATTATTTACTTTTTCCAAGCTGAGGAAGTACAAAGTAATAAAAAGTGTCCAGTAGTTTGAACAAAAGAAAAGATATCTTAATCATCTACTATGAACGGTTTGTTCACTCCAAATGCTGACGTTGACTTCCATGAAATCAATGAGTTTTCTTCGTTAGTTCGTAAACTAAAGGCCGTTACTTCTGTTTGAAGATCGCGTCAGTGGCACATTAATGCAGCAATCTTTTGTCATCGAGATAAAGTTGATGGACATAAAAACATTTTATTTTGCTATAAGCGATGTGTACGTCATTGGTTCAATTAAGTACATCAGGCAATTCAGTATACATCACTCACAGTGCGCATGAGGAGTTTGAGTTTAAATGACATTTCTAGTTACAGAACTGTTCGAATGTCAAAGTTCCGATCGATACTTACAGTGATATTGCAAACGCAAAGTTTTATTATTCAATAATAACATACTTATGAAATTTCTCAAGGGCTTCGTCACGTATTAAAAACTTCGCATGTTCTGATTATCACCGTGGTCAGCTCACTGTCATTTTGTGGTCATCGTTCACAAAAGATGACTAAAAATTGGGGAATGAAACACACCGAAACTTTTACCAACACGGAAAATAAAGCGTCCAGACCAGTTCTGTTTCGTTTCAATATTCACTTTTCCGTTGAGCTCGACGATCAGACTGCCACTTACTCAAAAAATGTGACGTAACATCAACAGTACGTACACATGTGAGCTTTCCCAACAAGTCCGAACCTACACAAGTGCTTTTAGTGGAAGGCACGCGCATGGGAGATTAGTTTTCCTCTCGAACATACCCAATGAACTCATGCGAACAACAAAACGCCAGAAAAGGCCTGCTTTTCTGTCTGATAATCAGGCTGTTCACAACACAACAAATGTGAGAAGAGTTATCACAGCGCACAAGAAAATCACTCAGCAGAAGTTGTGCACGATGTGCCTTCATACTAGTTACGTAATGTTTGTTCCAACTTGTGAAATGGATTAGTTAAGAGTCACGGGAGTTCGTCTTCAAGAACACTACTGAACGCCAAGTTACTGATTGCGCAAAGTGAAACTCTGTAAGGGCTGGCATTCGGGATATCACCAACTTATGTTGACTTGCAAATAGTCGATGGATGATCTGAAGGGCCACTAGCTGCTCAAAAGTCTTGCTCGAAACCTTTTAAATCATGCCACTGTTCAACACGCGCTATGTTGTTAACGAGCCCACTCTGACAGTCGCCTTATACTACGTATGTTGCATGTTAACAGCACGCAAATGGGCACCCAAAAACTGGCCGTAGAACACGAAATTTTCCCTTCGGGTTGCGACACGATAACGCGAATTTAACGGAAATTGTAGGGAAGGTTGTTCTGACTAAACTTCAGAGCCTTCTTGTAAATGTTCTAGCTGTCGAATCTCCTTTGAGAGAGAGCAACTCATGAATAAACATTTTTGCTCGTCGAGGATTCAGTTCATCTCCTTTTATTTCGTTTATGAATAAAATTCATGTTGTGTATGTGGACTTGCAATAGGTTTATTCCAGCTTGTGTGATGCTTCTGGAACCGGTGTTTAACTTCTTCCCGCTAGAAACTGGCCACGGTTTGCTATTTGGTTGAACGGAAGGAAAATGTTACACGGAATGTGCGAACCTCATTTTCTTTAAGGGTGCCATCTTCGGACATTCTTTCACCAAGTATTAGACCTTGACTATCTCTGAGTCGTTTTTATGTTTGGCGACGGGGATGGGATTCCAGAGTAAAAATGACCCCATACGTTACGGTTTGACGAGAATGCCATGGTAAAAATAGATGTACAAAGTAGGAAAATTTGCAAACATACGAGCAGAAGGCTCGCAGACAACCGATGTCCTTTGGCAACATGAGCACGAGCTCCGGTGTAGAAGCGTTGGAGCACTGGGGACTGTTCTTTGCGAAAAGGGAAGTGATGTAGTGCGCAGTCGGAACTAGGGAGCGCGCATAGATTGAATTTGAATTGTGTAACATTGTGCTGCTGTGTTTTTAACACCGTTTTCATTTGTGGCTGGAATTAAAAGTCAACAAAGATAATATTCAGAAACTAGAACCGGTAGTATGGTGCAATGTACTTACGCTTCGTAAAATAGGAATGTCGCACAAACTAGATAGTTCAACAGAGTTCTCAAAAATGTAATTGAAACACAATGAGCAAGAATCTATAAGCCGGTCTACTGTCAAAAGAAGAACAAGATAAAAGAACGTTAAAATAGTGTAACGGTACACAGCACGTGGACATCAATATTCCGGTTGTTTGCAAGTGCATATAGAGATGAACTAGATTCTGAAGCAACCCATGGCAATGCACTTTTAATTGGGTAGCTCAAAAGATTGGTCCTACATCGACCAATAAAGTTTTGGGTAAACGGTCTGAACCCGAATTGAGAGTCCATTCTATCAGTTGTAAATTATGTTCCATGCGGTTGAAAGACTTTATTCACATATTCTTAAGTTGAACCAAACAATTTCCGTCAAGACTTCGAGAAAAGAGTGGGAAGAAGACTAACATTACAATATCTACACTCCGTCAGTTTTTGCTGCGTCTTTTCTGTTGTGCACTCACTGCCATTTTCAGTAGTTATGGGTCTTAATAAGAATACATAAGCCGAAAGTTTCAAAATCGAAAACTTGTTTGGATGCTATCTAACCAGTCTAAGTGTCATGCAAATGATTCTGAATGTGCAGGGTAGGTTCAGTAATGTCCACTTGCAGTCAAATTATGGTGTTTTAATACCCGTATGTTTTGGTTTGAAAGCAGGACACAAAAAGTCCACGTTAAATGGCCGACTTTTGCGTCTTCAGGCAATGCTTCCGGATTAAATACGTTAGCTTCTTTTGAACGTTTGCTGTCAAGTCGCCTGATGATGTTCACAGAGTTCACGAGGATATCCAACTTAGACTAATCTGTTGCTTCACAGTTGTTTACATCCGAGTTGTGAAGTGTCGCAGATCAGTGGCTGCAAAATTTATTGGAGGGTTGCTACAGAAATCTAATACGAGTAAGCAGAATTCTATTGCTCAAGCAGCTAGGCCACAATGATTTGCAGCTGATGGGTTAAATGAGGCAAATTACAGTGTCTACATACATAACCCCAAGATAGATTTAACTTCTACGTATACAAATGATTACCTATTGTTTTGAGAGTCATTTTCATTATTTGTATGCCCTTTGGACGAGTTCTAATAAAAAGGAAACTTTATCGTTTTGCTCCGATTAGAAAGCTGCTAACTGGAAAAATTACAGTAATGCGACACTTGTGACCAATAGTAAGTAATGTCCATCTGATATAAACCAGCTGTCTTACTAATTTTATGTAACACATACAAGTAGCTGGAGCTTTCGGTTGATATATACATGATATCACTCACAACTGATCGCAGCTGTCGTATTTCGGTAGGCTTTCCAGTCGGCCTGTTGTGAGAAGAAGCACCATACTGGCGTTTCGACCGTGTCGAAGTTAACCAGTAGTGCGTGTTCTTGCCGTGACGAGGATTTGAACTCTGGCCACTCTATCAAGAAGCATCCGTGTTGACCAGAGAACCAGTGATCTCGCATTAGGCACCAAGTAACTGTAACATACAGACTGTCAGTCCCCGTGATGTGCGGGTAGTGCTGACACTGTACGATCTTCTTCAGGGGCCACATAGTAGCTGTATTCAACTGCCGCATGAATAAACCTCTTCATGAGGTTGAAATCACGAAAATCTTTAAAACTTCTGTCGGATTAATGGTTCCGGTCAGATGTGGACACTTGATTGTTATAGACTACTTCCACAAAAATTTTTTGTTTTATCTGACGGGGTCACACCAAAAACAAGTTCATTTTGACTTACAATAGTTACGTACCGTCAGCGCAGATGTCAACAAGAGAATTATGCCATGTCACGTCGTCACGTAGCATAAATCATTTATTTGATGCAGTGAAGTGAAAAAATTGATATTAAGAGTACACTTACCAATTCTCACTATTCTCCTGAAAAATATTCACGTTCACGGCATCCATTACATGCTGAAGTTTGATTTGGCATTCCACGAATAGGCAGTCTCATATTGTGGCTGTTTGAAACGTTTAACACACATAATGTCAACAGGGTATTCTTCGTCTATGACGGAAATTCTTCCACTTTTCTCATTGTTACGGTACTGCACAGTATGGACGCCCATGTTACACTATTTCGTTACATCAGTTGCCATTTGATCAAATACCTTCGGCTTACTGTTACAATGACACATCCTAAACGTTCTGTTTTTAGTATTTTTAGTCGTTGCTTGACAATTGGACATCTGCCGGAAGCTTAGAAAAAGTCCACAATCACACCCATCTTCAAAGGTAAACATAGAAACGACCCAACCAACTATCGACCAGTAAGGTTATTTTACGTGATCACCAAGGTAATGGAGGGTTTACTGGACGACTCCCCCAGAGTTGAACGCTAATTACTTACCAACATGGAGCAGCATGGCGTTCGTAAGGAATATTTGTGCATCACGAATTTGTTGAGTGCTCGTGGCTTTTAAACAAAGGCTGCCAATGTAAAATCCATCATTGGTAAGATTTATTTTTAACGTTTCAAGACCTAGAGCGAAGTCGATTACTGCAGCTTGCTATGGGAACTTAGTATTTATGGCCTCAGTGGGTGCTTACTCATATGACTTAAAGATGACTCAACCAAACACGGGTTCAACGTTTAGGTGAGTTGGCAGTATTCAGGAGGTTCCGTGAGAATAGCGACGTTCGGCAGGAATCCATATTAAGACTCCTATCATTCATTCCAATTTGATCCTGAACAACGCAACATGATCAAATTATCGATCTCGCTCCACATCGACGGTAAAGTTATGAAAAGTTCCAATGTGTTCGGAAGTTATGGTAACATTATGAGACGATCTGAGCCATCCAAACCTGTGGTCCACGGGAAATGAGGTGCCTTTTGGCGTCACCATCCGTGAAGTGGCACATGCACCATCTAAATTGAACTGTTAACTATCCTAATGATACAAAACTTTTCGTACCATCATACAGTGAATCTTTAGGAACTCTAATGACAGACAGTTTGAACCTATCTAAAAACTGTGCTGCCGTGGCTAACACTTGACTGAAAGTGACCTTGAACCTGATGATAAAAATTTGTGGAAGAGTCCACCTTGATGTGTGCCCCACTGTGTTCATCTCCGTGTTCCGCATGCATCTGGGAACAAACAAAACGCCCGTCGACATTATCTTAAAAAGGTTTCGTACGTTAAATGTGAACAGGTGCGGGTCTTTGGAAGAACTGTGAGGCTCGAGAAAATTCTCTACTCAGAGAAACTAACTTAATTGGGTCACGTTTTATTGAGGTAAAGTCACTTCATTGGAGTCCTTATGTCTACTCAAAAATATTCCATAACCCGAGCCACCCACTGACACATCTACTACTAAAAACGAGTGAACGTCTAAGGGGCCACCCGGGAAGATAGGATGTTGTAATATGCCGGTTAGTTTGAAGATAGAATTGTTTCGCCCTTAAAAACGGTTCTCACTAAGAAGTACTACTCAACATTTGGATCATGACTGAATCAGTCGGAAGTTTTAAAGTGTTGTACGATGCATAGGTACGTTGTAGGTAACCTACACTACAAGTTTCCTAGTTGCCATTATAACTCATTGCAGCAGATCAGTTGATGTGCATATGCGGCGAAACGTAGTTTCAGTGTGTTTCACTGGGTGCCTTGCCTAAAGGACTGCATGCAAACAGCTTCCTTGAAATTTCTGCTTGTTCACTTGTATTTACGTTTTCTTTGCACGCATCCGACATCAATCCAACACAAATTTTCGTTTAGCAACACAGAAATAAATACTCACAAGCGAATATCCATAATCTTTCTGTAACAAACTATAAAACTGAGAACCTATTTTCAGTAGTTATCCCAGCGCTTCTGTGATAATCACCACTTGCGAATTGAAAAAATATAGATTATCAAGACATCAAGAAGACACATTGCGAGATGCAACCATTTCGTTTATGCTAGATTGCATAAAATCTTCTGTTACGTAGGTTTAGCGCATGTTTTTTCACCATACCGTAAACCTACATAACCAAGAGTTCCATGTAATCTAATGATAAGAATAAACGACCTGATTGCACTACACAATTTATGTATTCTTGTCATCTTAATGGACTGGGTAAATGGAAGTCAATGTTTCAAGTCTAAAATTATGTCATAAAAGTATGAATTTGCTCATCTTAGTTGGGATTTCACAAATTTTTCCTCCAAAAACACCATGACAATGAAGCTAGTATTAAAAATATTTAATCAGGTTCTCCTCTCGATTTACTTGGATTAGCGGCACTTTCTCTCAGATCCGAACAAAGTTGTCAGCCAACTCAGTCGGTTAAAACTGCCATTGAGCACTAAACAGATGACAGCAACCGATCAGTTGTGCAATTTTTCATAGCAGAATGAATTGGCGCGAACACTTGTCGGCTGAGCGATTTGCTCACCTCTCGTACCACAAATTCTGCATTAGAGTTTTGTGAAAAAACTTACGCTTCAGGCTCCGTAGTCAATAAGCTTTGAAGCATAACACAATAATAGAGACGGTCCAAATTGCGCAGCATAAGTTCCTTTCAGAGATTTGCGTGATATCGACCACGGAATCCATAGTGAAATTGTAAACACCTGTTTGTCCATACAAATCATTCAGTTTTTAGCAGTACGAGCAACATCGAAGTTTGATTTTAGACACCAAGAGGAAATACAACTCGAGAACTTCATTTTTTCAACAACCATTGGTGAAGAATACAAGCCCGTCACAACCTGCCGTCGAAGTCGAATAGTTCTCTCATTGACGAACAACTTTTGTTAAGCAAAACAACGGGCTTTTCTTCCTTCTGGATACAATATTGAAGACCTCCCGCTGGTGTTAAAAAGCCACCCATTTTGATGCGGCATGCCCATGTCAATGTCTTTTGCTCCAGATTACCAACAATCTCTAAGTGGAAAATAGCTGCACAAACAAGCAGTCCGAATTAGTCACATCTACATCAAGTTCGCATGGTGGTCAAGGTGATCAACGAATAATACCTTTAGTTTACTGATGAGTAGTCTGGGATTTGGTTAATATCAACCTGAACATCACTGACACTTCAGCGTGGCTGTCGCATTCCCATGGACGCTCCAGTCGGCCAATTTCGGACAGCAGAAACACTAGACTGGAGTTTTGCTCTCATTAATGCTCGTCAGTAGTGCATACCCTTGCGGCTGTCGGAACAAGATCTCTCAGGCGAAAATGGTTGAGCGTTCAGGTATGATAATTCGGTCGCGCCCAACGTGAGGTCAATGGCGCAGTGGTCAACATGGTTGCTTCACGAAACATGGCCAAAGTTCGAATCCCAACCATGGCAAGGATATGCACTAGTGACGAGCTCTAATTAGAGCAAAATTCGAGGCTAATGTTTTTTCGGAAGGTACCAACTGGAAAGTCTATGGGAATGTGACAGCTGCAATCATTCGTGGGCAGTGTTCAACTTGAAATTCCTTTAGTCTTTAGGGCTCTTTCAAAGTTCGGTTTTACTGGTTTACATTCATGTCATTTTCTACCCTTGAATAATTCACTGAAATCTCGGAGTTACGTGCTTAACTGTATTCTGTAAACGGTGTAATATCCACATTCGTTTTTCGATGCTTCGTTAATCGAGAGACAAAAGAATAAGAGGTTGTACGATTAAAAAGAGACAACCACGTGAGTTGTCCTCTCTAATCAGATCTAGGAATATCACATGACGGGACTAAGAAATAAATGATCGATAGTACCTCGAGAAGTCAGTTGTTTCTAATGGCCTTCTGTAAATGTAATCCTTTGAATTTCAATGATGAAACAAGTGACTTCACGTAGCAGATAACTAAAGTGAACCGAGGTAAACAGTTGGCATCGGCAAAAGCTATTAGAATAAAAGTTAACCACAGGTGGTAATATGGTAGTATAAGTGGAACTGTTTGAGTTATCTTCAGCGGATAAATTACATCCCAGGATAAGGTAAGCTTTCCATCAGTTGAAAATGGAATTAGTGTGACCCCCTTTCCGCAATCGTAGCACCTGATATTTTAAGAACGGCATAGTGAAAGTAACCAACTTTAATCGGACAAGGTACAGTCATCTACTTTTTGGGATACCAGCCTTATACTATATTAGGCATAGCTGATCGACTGTTCGAATTCACGAAATATTGTGTCACATTAAGCTGATCATAAAGTGGGGAACGCTGGAAGGTAAGCGGAACTTTTCTGTGCTTTCCGAAACAGAACTAACATAATGGTTTTGGCTATGCTTGATGCTCACCGATTAGGAGGCAGGGTTTTTAAGAAAAACCTACTTTGTAGGTCAGTTGTGTTTATCCCGGATTATTAACTCACGTTAGGCTTAAGATATTGCTCGTAACACCTAGAAGCTTGAGCTTATAGTTGAAAAATGAAATCGTTAATAATTCGACTGTGGCAGCGTTGAGATGTAGGAAATTCAACTCTCTCAGCAACTTCAGAGTTAACTGTGAAGACTGTAATGACTTAATAAGAGATCCTAAAACTGCGCGTAGATCAAGACTTGGTTGGAAGTAGATTTTTAAACTTTGAAAGTGAAAAACTAGTTTGAACAACTGAGTCGATGTAGTTAACCTTCTATCGAACTGGGTCATTGGGATATGACGTTCAGCCATACCGGAGACCACTCGCCCTGTCTAAAGTGCAAGGAGAACATCAGAAGAAATGCTCGGGTTCTGCAGTGCGACAATTCCAACAAATCATCACATCATACCTGTGCATAAATCACTATTGAGCCATACAAACGCATCAACAGTAGTCGTCCTGACCGGTTGAAATCCCGATGTTGGAAGTGTTGTCCTGTAGGTGTCAGAATGAGTTATCCCTAGAAGTGACTATTTGAGAACAAGGCGAATGGTAAATATGTTCTTTTGCCCCCGAATCTATGTAGTACACCGGTGGTATCAAGGCCTATAGTATACTGACCTTTTCTAATGGGGTTGTGAGAACCCCGAAGGACACACCTGCATGGGTTGAAAAGAAAACCGGAGTTAGACGTCAGAGGAAAACGAAACCAACTTTGGCTGAGTCCACCATGGGACCTGAAGTCAGGAAGGTTAGTCGTGCGCAGAATGACTACATAGACTCTCCGCAGACGCTCAGTGAGAAGAAGCTTGGCCAAGATCTGGAAAAATGTAACTACCGCGTGACCAGCGCGTTGCAGTATTCAGCCCTTCTTGAAACTACCACGCGGACATTTTTGTCACGATTAGGCCGAAATACTGCTGTTTTCATAATTAAACTTTTCACAGTTGAGGAAGAACGCTCACTCGCAACAGTTGCTGTCCGGACCGTGTTCCGTCTTGACCAGAGAACAAAAGATATAAACGCATTACGGAAACCGTTCAAATTTGTCTTGGGAACTGCACCAGAAGGTCACACGCTTCTGTAAGCCTGGACGTGTGCATAGCGAGGGACTTAGTTCCGGAGGACCATGAACTCCTGAAAGCGGCCTCAAAGAATCTACACAATAGGGGAGACAAAGGGGGTGCGACCTGTTCATCCAATATTTTAGGGTTGATCGGAGAAAGTCTCAGGTGCGTCGGAAACCCCCTATTTTCCCGTTAAATAAAGGGAGTATTAAAGATCCTGGTAATGTTTTCCGCCACTTTTCCTTCCAGAGGCAGTGAAACAAGCTTAGACCAGACAACAATTGCATACTCGAACACTTGGAACTTTTTAAAAGAGATGCATGGGGTGGGGGAGTCGATTCGAGCACCTAACCCTGCAGTCCTGGATCTTGCAAAGAGGCCGTAAGAAGAAGTGTGGGATGCTGAAATTTTCTTTTCAGGTTACATCTTCGGTTACTCAGATCTCTTCAGATCGCTGGCCAGAGCAGACTCTGACTGTAATTTTGAAGGACTGTGGTGCAAAGTGAAGATAGCGCAGAACAGCTGCATTGGTTGTCTAATCCCATATCTCTGAGGCGTTACTGGCTCAACTGCAGAGTGACCTGGGGACCTGCTGAGCGACCAACCCCTGCCTAATCATGGGACGTTTGGGCGTACCTTACAAAGGTCTTGGAATGTAAGCCCGCACTAGTGGTTCAAACCGATTTTCTGAGTCACTGCTCAGAAATGTAATAGATGAGTTGTGTTTATACAAACATGCTTAGGTTCCTATGCAGTTGCAGGCCTGATCCTGCTGCACTTTCAATCTAGTGTCCTCCGCACCAGAATCCGATATTAACCAAATAGGTATATTGCCTCCAGTAAGAAGTAGTGGTCATGCACTATTAAAGATAGAGCACAACAAGTGAACCGCAGACGACACCTACAAGAGTCCGACGAAGTGTCCGGAGAATTCTATTGAAAAAAACTGAAGGAGGCTAGGCGCATATTCGAATGGGCGGTAGCGCGACCAAGGTTGATGCACATTGGATGGAAACTAAGAGAAAACCTGCTGGCTGTTGTAACACGATTAGCACGGATACCTCAGAGCCTTCCTCATGCTAGACAACTTCCTTGGTCTGATAACGAATTGTGTATCGTCCTCAAACACACACACAGGCAGAGGATTAGCTACCGTGCCAGTCACAGTGCTTATGATGCGTGTTTCAGAACACAAGATTAATGTAGCATCATGAGGCTGACGAAACGTTAACAGCGTTAGGGAAGTCTGACCGTGAAATCGGCTTTATCCTCAAAGGGGATATGAGCCTATATCTGTCAACACACCATAACCACTTACTAAATCCCGACAACGACAGATCAGCACAAAATAAAGTCGTTAAGTACTTAGACAAAACTCAGCAAATGGTTCGACACTATGCTCCGGTCTACTTCTAGAATAATTAACATGTTGACTTGCTCGACGGTACTTAGCCATGTATTTCCGGAACGTTGAAGAAGTGAAAGGTGGGCTGAGGATAAACGATGTCAACAAATTTCCTGCCCACATAACACCCATGCTTTGTTGTTACGTGAATTTTACTGTGGAGTTATCCGCACCTGGATTTTTTCGGCAGTTCCTGAATGAAGGCGTACTACCAGAGGAGGGGAAACAATTGAAGAATGCTTCTGTATACATGGGAGGAAAACAGTCCGACGCTGTTAACTGCAGACCAGTAAGCCTAACTTGTGTGCCTGATAAACTGACGGGGCGGCTAACAGTTGTTCCTTTACAGAAGCACTTAGATCGTTTCATGTTGTTCGGTTGGAGGCATCACGGATTTTGAAGACTGCCATCCAGATTAGCAAAATTCTCGTTTGTCAGAGATTGGTTTGTGAATGCGAGAACTGAAAACAAGGCTGTAGACGTTGTGTATCGTGATTTCAGCAATTGGTCAGACAAGGTTCTACGCACTAATTTGCTGGCCAATTTAAAGACATGCGCTGTTAGCTGGCGTACAGTATACTGAGTGGCAGACTTCTTTCATGAAAAGAGGAATCAACACTTATCAGATTGACTGCCTGCCCCAACCTTTATCTTTTTGCATTTTGTCAACCACATACCCTGCTTTGTCTTTGTTGGTATCATGGAAGTATGAAGTACCGTTCCTTCAGACTAGGTCAGTGACATGACACGGACATGGTGTTCAGGTAAACAGTTCAATGCAGCTTATCTGTAAACCCACAGAAAGGTCTCTTCAGGCACCTGGGGAATGTCAGGGTAGGCCATGTCTGCGTGTACTTGTTAGCACAGTGTAGCAGAAAACCAGACCTGTTGTTGGTGGTGTCTAATCTTCTCAAAACTTAGAACCCCGCAACACAGGCTCGCAGCACTCCGTCGATCTTTTACCACGATCGCAGGGACGAATAGTTTGTTTGACTTCCTTGTCCGGGATTAAAGTACAGCTGCGCAGTAGTGTTCCACTATATACAAAGAGAGGTGTCTCATTTTGGTAGAATACGGAGAGCAACCACACGTATGATTGTTGGGGTAAAATATCTCTCCTATAACCAGCGACTACAGTACCTGAACACGCATCCCCAGAGTTACAGACGACTCCACCATGACCTTACTGCTATACGCCAAATTTCACCAGATGACGACTGGGAGGAACCTAAAGCACATTTTCCTCTTTGAAATGAGTAGGGATTCCGAGGTTATCAACTTACGATTCTTAAGCGGCTACCAGAAGGATTTCACTTTTTATTTCGTCCGTCTCGATGGGTCATCAGTAATTGGAATACGCCACCACCGCATGTGGTACTGGTATCCACTGTCGTGGTCATCAAGTGCCTCTTAGATGTGCACGTGGTGGCGCGCTGGAAGGAGCAGGATACGTAACGTCCTCCTCATCCCGATGTCGCGATGCTCAATGAGGAATGAACAAGGAATAATGAACAGTGAATGAACAGTACTACGGAATAGTAGGATTAGCGACGAATCAGGGAATGTCGGATTCTTGATGAATGATTACGCGTTTTTATTCAAAAGACATTCATTTCCAATCTTTCTTGAAAGGCATCCTTGTAAACATGAACGCTTAAATCCCTCTATACAGTCAATGAGTACACGATCAAATGAGTGAGTATTCAGTTAATCACTCAAAATGGTGAAGTAATGCGCCCAAAAATTATGTACTGAAATCCATTAGGTTCCCTGCAACTTCCAGCAGTCGAATCCAAAAGAAGCCTGGTCACTGCAGCTCATTAATGCTGTGAACCATACAAGTCCTGAGCACGAATACATAAACACGTTTTCACCAATACCGTTACAGCGAACTGTATGTACCACGTTAAATATTTTTGAACCTACTTTTGTAAGCGTTGGATTCCCCAGTTCCCTTCAATACGGTATATTCTGTACACACCTTCGTATTAAAAAACTTCATTTGATTGGATAAATTGTGACGTTATTCGATTGACTGTGGATGTGGGAAAGCGAACAGATTTAATTGCAACCACTGATTTTACAACAAACTGCTAACAGTACCTGATTCGAGTACCGCTTAAGTAGTTGATTCACGTTGACATCTCTGAATAACAGTTTGAAAACCACCTATTTAAGACCTGTAAGTTAGTGCGTTGAAATTTACCGTGAATACCTCCGGATAATGAGTTTTAAGCAGAGCTGATTGTAGTTGCTTCATTTTTTATGTAAACTTTCGCGAGTGCAAATACGTCTTGTTCTGACAAACAACACGTGCAACAATCCTCTATATGAGGAAAGACGTCATGGATTAGGCATTGACCGGGCCACCCTTTAGTAACTTGGTTGGTTTCACACTGAACAACTTACTCTGTTATGTTAACCGTGTTGACTTACATCGTAAAAGTAGTCGTGCCGGTTCATTTTTTGATCTCTTATCTTGACATTTCCTGAACTGATGGTAGGTGCATTATTCCGTTAGCACACTTTCAGGCAGCTACTTAAGGGCCAAGAAAATCATCTTAAGGTGCTTTGAGATTTTCGCTTTTGACTATCCTGTTTTACCCCCTTCATATTCAACCACACATTTAAGAACTGAATGACTCGGTTAAAGCACACTTTGCACAATGTTTGTCCAACTGTTGTGTTTAGTTTACCAAAACAACCTGTGTGATCTAGTACTCAAAATTTCATATGACCTCAGCATGCTGACTCCTAAACTTACCGGTAACGTATGAATTTTTATGAATTACAGCCCCGGAACGTTTGCTTCGCTCGACGGAATCATTCTGTGCAAGCCGCATTATATTGAACAATTCAGGCGAAGAGGTAGGTCACAAGAGAGTTCGTATGTATGTGCCTAGGTTTGCGTATGTGTGTGTGGATCGCGATCACCGGTATCGATCAGAAGGAACTGGTGAGACGAGTTAGCTCAAGGACATCCGTTGCTATGTGCTTCATTTCGTGAATACCGTTCATACGAATTTACGACACATTTTTAAGACGAGGATTTGGGTTTACAATTTTATAAGGATTTGGTTGATCGTAGGCTTTATATACAAATAAAAATCTCGATGGCAAAATTTGAGGCCTACTCGATAATAACCGACTACCTATACTTTATAGTAATTCCGTGTGAGTTAATTGAACTCAGGCGTGATGCCTGTGAGACAAGTGCGTTAAATATGATGTTGTTTGGGACGTATCTGATATGTTCATGTTATCAACTTTGAGCATGTGGGCGGTATTGCAAATTCGAGTAGTGACGCACTACCGTTTAGATTTCAACGTTGGGTGTATCAACAACCAATCTTTTTTCCTGGATTGTAATTCGCACCTATTCTGTTAGCATTTAAAGACTTGTTGTTAAAACTGTCACACTGTCAACGGTTGACTGAAAAGATTTAAAGAAAACTTATTCTCTCATAGAACTACCCAGATAATATTGTCCGATTGAGAATGAAAAAAGTACAACTCACTAGTGTAAGTTTAATTCTTAATTAACCATCGGTCGTCTATTTCACAGATGTAGAGTTATTGGCTGTAGTGGTCTCCTCCCCTCGTAGACTGAATTTGATCGGCGGGTTATGTTTTACTCACAAACAAGCAAACTTTCACTGTGTACCCGGAAGGGACTGAAGTAGGTTTTTCTAAGCATTTGCCGGCTGTCTGTTAGCTTCATTCTCTTTATATTTATCCAAACTGGCCCATGAAGCCTGTGTCAGTGCACTGTGTTCCAAATTACAATATATTTGAAAAATATTCATGAATATTTATGCATACAACTCATTATGTGTAGACAAGTGAAGACACATATGAACGCAAAAATACAGATGAAAAATACACAGCTATCTCCATCGTTAACATGATTTGCATTCGCGTGAAACTTTGCCCTACATATAGATAATTATTACGTTTTCCACTGTACTGTTGTCAAGACAACCTTTTGTAAACATACTGGATTTCGTACGCTGCTTTGGGTGTGTCGGACTTGGCTAGTGGACAATAGCCTGTCTTGAATAGGCAGACTCCGCCTTGGTGGTGTGAATGCAAATGAATCATAGCTCATTGATTGATTTTGAGAACAGCTGATGTTTCCATACTGATTTTCGGAGAACTGGTTATGTTTGTGGAAGTAGGCTGCTTTCGGAGGACCAAAGTTTCAAGTTGCATCAACTCATCACGTCTCAACACAGTATACAAAAACACTTATTTCATTTATGTTCACTTACTGATAACAGCGGACAATAGGTGAGTCAAAGCGGAGTCACGGTCAACAGATTTTTAGAAGCGGGACATTCCTTTGGATTGTATTAAACAAATAACCAGCTAGAGATGACATATTCTACAGATGGAACGTGATCGTCAAACTGAACACATGATCTGTCGCCAACACCTATCTGGCAAACGAAGATGCCGGCTTGAACAGTCTAGTAACAGAGGTATGCCAGGTCACACCACACTCTGAGTCTGCCAGGTATTTTGGAACGTGTTATTTCTTTTGAACCTACCGTAGCATCGATCTGCTATGTCAATAATTCCGTCATCTAGGCTGCCAGTGTGCGGATCACAGCATCAAAATGGGATGGATTGGTAGGTACCTGGTATGATTTAGCAGTCAGATTGGTCTGTGTTGTTAACATTTCCAAGCAGCGCAATGCTGTCGATCTCCTCAATAATGAAACGTCTTACTGAAGCCAATGTTTTCTATAGTTTTAGTGATTCAGATTCATCAGAATATCAAATCTGCCAAACTACTTATCAGTAATTCATTGTTAATGCTCATGGGTGGCGTTGGTGGATTCCAGCGTGAACTGATCGCGAAAACCTGCTTGGGCAGTCAATCGGCTGGATCATTTGGTGGGTTCCATATGACACAGTTGGTTGGGTGGGTAACTAGGTCCAAGTGTGAAATTTCTGAGCTTCTGGCATGGCTTCGTAGCTCAGCTAGTAGAGCGCTTGCCGCATTGAGGCATGGTGTTTCTGTGGCAGGTTCGAATGCAGCCGAAGTCCTGATTTTTCACAAATGGATCTCTTCTAAATTCATCAGAATAGTTAGTTAATTTTACCGATGAGTAGTTGGCAAATATAACTTATGCATCACTCAAAAAGTTTGCTGACTTTGCATTTGCGTGCACTTTAGAGCAGTCCAATTTTGGAAACAGGTACTGGACTCAAATTCCATTTTTGTGAGACCTCGTCAATAGTGCATTTCTTTGTCACGATCAAACTGTCCAGAGGCAGCCCTGTCAAATAAGCTTACTTTACTTCTGGTGAATATCCTTCAGTCTTTAACCTTCAGCGGTCGGCTAAATTGAACGTATAATCCTGAATGCCTCACATGTCTAAACAAAAAAGGAACATTGAACTACGGATAAATAATTTGGAAGATTTGCTGGTATAAAAAAAGCATTTTTGCGTTTGGGCATGTTGTTTCCGTTGCTGGTTCGAATCCAACCGAAGCCCATATTTTTCGCAATTAGACCTAACAAATTGAACAATCAAATCAGTGGGAGTTAGCGCTGTACAGAATGGTGTTTTACTGTAATACAATTGAGCCGGTATCGGTTGGTAATTGCCTGATCGCATTGAAATATCCGATCATTTTGAACGGAAAGGTTCGTTAGTAAATATTCCTGTCGTAAATCTCTGTACATCAAAACAATGATGATGCGAGTTTGGGAGGCCGATCCCCTTGTTCCAGTTGAAAGGATGAAAGCTCATGCGTAGTCTGAATCAATATCACTCTGAACTGTAAAAATGACCATGTAACTGTTGAATCGTTTGACGTATAAGCTTTAAACTCGACCTATTCCTTCTAGATTGGTGTTGAGAAGTTTTAATACAGTTTATCTTTCAGTTTCCTATCAATGACTTAATTTGGATTTTTGACGGTCGGTCTTCTCAGTTCGACGTACTAGTGTTAACTGTAGTGGAATCAGATGAATTGCTTCATGCTCACGTGATAGACAGACCATACTGATCTGATTAGGCATCAAATATAAGATCGGCGGTTGGCCGCTTGCATTCTTGATCTGCCTTCTCTGTTTGGTCTGTAAATTATAGGAGTCTTTTGTACATATGCGCATTCTCCTGTGCGTATATGAGGAAAAGCTTTCAAGCAACCTACGAGAGATCTCTGTACATAGCATCTATACGTTCCAAGGAATCTCCAGATGTGATGTACAGTTGTTTCACAAGTACCAGTCCCAACCACAAATTGAGAGTCTTTCATTGTCACACGACAGATCGCCGTTCCTTGTCAGTGGTTCGCGAAAGGTGCTACTAAACGGAATACCCATAGCAGGCAGAAAGTGTTGCACTGGTCTGAAAACGGTAAATCTTATGTACTGCCCCATCAGCGATTGTGATTCACCTAGCTGGTGAATCTCTGCGATGCCTTCATGTCTACACCTAAGAATGTTTGCAACGACATGGAGTAGTAAGAAGACTGACCACTTAATAAGACAGTGTAGTTGAAGTCAATTACAAACATCTGACCAATGGCATGTTTCCAACCTATGCATGAGTCGTTCCTTCTAAAACGATGCTAATGACCGAAAGAACGCTGACTTCCAGCTATGAAACAAGTTGCCTGTTCAACTCTTATTCTGGCTGCCTCCACCTGATGGGTCTACACAAGGACAAAATCATTTGCGGAGTGTTAATTTAACGAATGGTGTAAAGAGGCGTTTAGCTTGAAAGGAGTTTCTGATTAAAGTAGCGGTATTTCAGTAGATATATAACCGAATTTGGAAAGGTTGACTGGGAAGGCAACAGCCTTACCTGACTAACATTCAGAGATATTCACTTCAATAAGTACAGAAAACAGTTAATCGGCCTACGTTTGCAAGTAAGCGGGCCTTAGGTTAACTTCTAGTTACACAAAGATTGTGAGAAACCGGTGAAAACGGAAAATTTCACTGTTCTTATTCACTGTTCTGCAATCCATGCTGGTCAGTTCAATGGTCTAAGCGTGCTCGAGTGATCTGGATTGCAAATTAGAGTTCATATGTTGGAAAGGAAAATCATTATTGAAATTGCAAGCGGAAGCAATTGTTTACACCAGCTTGACAGACGGGACAGTTAGGAAGACTTGTGCTACACAACTCTACGGCTTAATCAACCCCTAAAACCGGAAGCATACGGGTCCAACTCCGAGTGAAGGTTTTCAGTGGTAAAAGCTACAAGTTAACCTAATGATAATTGTGCCTCGGTGTTGTTAACTTTCGGACCTGCAGTTTAGTTTAACTCACTCTGATTTTAGTTTGACCCATAAGGCAGGGTTAGTTGAACATTGACTCATCATACCGACAATCCTCGAATTTTGGGTCAAGGTTTTATGCGCCAGCAGGCTGATCCACTGAGTATATCTTGTGGCGGAGCGTCCAATATCTGTAAACTATTCACAGTATCTTTGTGAAGATAGCAAGTCTACCTTGGATAACCTGTTTGCTCTGGTAACGAACGAAACAGATTCTAACTGTGTTTGGAATTAAAAAAGCAAACAACTGCCATACTATTTGTCTAAACTCATCAGACAAAAAATGGTTTAAAAAGACAGTTTTTCATGAACTGATGCTCTTATCGTTTTGGCCACTGATTCTATGAACACAGTTTTTGACAAGGTGGTCAGTGAAACTGACGGACAAGTCGGGTATACACTGTTACTCGGCTCACTTCAGCTTGAAAATTTGAGCTAGCGATGACGACGACTTGAAATTACAGCTCCTGACGAGGCTTCGTAGCTCAGCTGGTAAAGCACTTACCGCGTAGAGGCATGATGTTCCTGTCGCTGGTTCGAGTCCAGTCGAAGCCCTGAATTTTCACATTCGGATCTCATATAAAAATTACATAATTATTTGGGTAAAATAGTCAAACAATGAATTACATAATTTTGTGTCTTTTCACTATTCTGTTTAAATCATTGAAAGCGACTAAATGGTCCAAACATATTTACTAATTGTTGGAGGACGAGTAGCATTCTGAGCCAGTGTGGCGGTTACAATATAAACTGGCAACTTCGCTTCATCTAAACTGATTGCGTGTAAATAAATCGCCTGGTCCTTAAAGCAATTGCTCTGTCAAAATCACCGGTCTGATAAACTAAAGCATATGTTCCTACCGGTCCAAACCTGGTTCAGTCTAAGTGATCAGTTCATACTGTGTGCATTATCCCATACCTGGAGATAATCCAGTTCTGGATTTATTGTAACTGTGAAATTTGAAAAACCATACTCACTTGAATTGATCGTGTGATTTAACAATGGATTATCATGAGGTTTCCTCATAGCATAGCTACTTTCAATGTAATGCTCAGCTGTAAAATGCAATCGCATAAAAAACCAACAACATACTATTCACATTGCATTTTATGACTTACTTTCTATGGACTACTTTTTATTGTAAAGTCAGCTGATTTTTGAGTTGAATTTGCACGATGATTTTATTGAACCTTACACCTAAACGATTGTATGAAGTGAATCAATGTAGGATGATAGAAAACCAAATGTTTGTCTTCCCCCGGACGTCTAATTTTTGAAATTTTCATCTAAACAGGTCGTTATGAGCTACGAAACTCAATGAGTAAGTCAATGCTGCTTTGAGTATATGCAAAAGCTCATTTTGAAAACTTCTCGATTATTCACAAGAGTCTTCAAGATTTAAACTTTCTACCGCTTTGTAAAACGTACAACTGTATTACTAATGAGTAGTTTGGCAGGTCGATGATTTTAGATGAGACCCAACTGTGAAAAGTCAGGGCTTCGGCTGGATTCGAACCAGCCACAGAAACACCATGCCTTAATGTGGCAACCGCTCTACCAGCTGAGCTACGAAGCCACGACAAGAGCTCAGAAATTTCACATTTGGACTCGGTTACCCACCCGTCTCACTGTCTCATATGGAATCCACCAAATGATCTAGAGGATCGACTGCTCCGGCATGGTGTTTCTGTCGTTGGTTCGAATCCAAGCGAAGCTCTGACTTTTAACAGTTGGGTTTCATCTAAAAACGCATAATGTGTGCGTAAAGCCTGTCTGTTAGTTAGTCAAAAAGTTTTTGTTAGTATCTGGAATCGAAGGTCAAGCATTGTTTGCCGGTGAACAATAAAAATGTCACCTCTGCGTTGGCGGTTATCGTATGTTTATTTGGAACAACTGATTTCCTTCAGCAATTTGCTGTTAACAGTAAGAAACTGGTAAATAATTGAGGTAGGCATTTTCGTTGACGCTTTGGTGTTTGGCAGCAATGTCAACGAAATGTTCGGTAACGTCCGATTTTTAGTGAGCCAAAGAGAAAATAGGCACGTTTGTCACCATAACCTGCTTGCGCTGCGTTATCCGTGGTTTTGCTTACACAGAACAGGGTGATGTTTTTGGTACCAAACTGACAACTCCAGTGGCAAGATCTAGACTAAAAAGCAAGCCATTAGGAACCAAGAGCAAGAGCAATATGGCTGGGCACGGCGACCTCAGATCCTGACAAAAAAGTATGCGAGTTATCGAGCGGATGGGATAACTGGTTCACACTCGGGTTGGAAGCAATCGCTGTTCCTTGGTTGTGAGGTTGTCGTAAGTAAGCTGATGGCTTCCCGAGTAAACACATTCGCGGATGCACTTACCACAGGTTAGACCGCAGCTATCTGGCGGGTCAATAGTTACTTTGCGTGCCCCCGCCGGCTCGAATTACCGACTGTGGAGCTATCTGTCATCGACTGCCAATACGGTTTTGCAATACTACCCGGTTTGAAGCTGATTCATTCCATAATCTGAGATCTACATAGCAACAAAAGTGACTGTTGGAATAAAGTTTTGAGGTCGCAATCTTCACTGACGAGAGTTTTCTCTAAGTGGTTCTAGTGGGGTGGGAGATTTTCCTGTCTTCCTTGGTAGCACCTCAAATAACAAAGCTAGCTGAGCTGCAGCAAGCATTAAATCCCATGCACGTTTGACCAATGAAGTGTATCGAAGTTTGGGACTGCGTCGGTTCACGAGAATTCAGGGGAAAACTTGAACTTTGTTGATCTAAACAGCATAGACAATGCGAGTCTACTTGGGTGCGTTCAAGTTTTCTCCGTACCCTTTCCGAAAGGACAACCCGTCGACACTGTGAATAAGTATCTTTGTTAATTTCTTTCTGAACATGGTTTGTCTTTCATGACACTTGAACTCAGCGTTAGCCTTGGTCAACCTAGCTTATAACTTGCGACCTAAGAAAGGATCCTTTAGGAGATTGCAACTTATTTGACAAAAGTGTGGTCAACTGATAGCATTTTTCATGTTGATACAGATTTCAGATGTCACGATAACAGTTGTATTGAAGAACGGCTAAAAGGAGGGTTGGAGTATCACGTATGTTGATAAAAATCCAAATTTGCTTGTGTTCATGAAACAAACTGTTGTCATTCACTGTCGTTCTTCTTCGTGGGGATCACATCGTTTACTGTCATCTGCAACGTGTATGGTCGATTTGCTTAAAGGGACTAGAGCTTTCATGAAGAGTGTGACTGCTGCTGACTATCTGGTGAATAGATGGAAACATATGGGGGAAACGAATAATTATACTGCATGATTAGAAGGCGTTCATTTTCAACTGTGGTGACATGAACTTTCAAGGGACAGAGGATTGGTGAATGAACGAACCAAGAAGTCGTGTCATTCAGCAGCGATAACTATTCCTTAACCAACCGAAACAGAGCTTTTGTGATTGCTCGAATTTTAGCTTTGATCAGCCAAAATACAGAAGTTACTGCCTGTACTAAGACCGGGTGATCCCCCTCAGTTTCACCCGAATAGATTTAACGGTCACATTAAACCCACTTTAGCCTTCCCAGCTGAAGATGAGCCAGTTTTAGGAAACCACCAATACTTATTCCCTTTCAGAGAAAATGTAATTAGGAACTTCATGGACCTAGCCTGGATCAGCGACAGGAACAGAGTACTTAGGTGTGATTAACAGCTACGATTCCACACTTAGAACTCGGAAATTTCTCATTTGGAATGAATCTATTTTTGCTGTCCTAGATGGAATCTGCCGAATGATCCACTGAGCTGTCAGTCCCGGCGATGTTCCTCAGACAACATAAGCTGTTGGGAGGCATAATTTTGTCATTTAATCAAATTAATTGAAGTTACTAAAACGTGGATTGTTCAACGACGAAATTACTGATGAACTATTCTACTCAGTATCAAAATTATCCTGGCATGTTTTTCGGTTGAGTGATTCTGCCAATACTCCACACAGGTACTCCAGTATAGCAATACATGTGATGCAAATGTATTTTCGTTGGACACATTCATCTGCATAATGCCAAACACACATCGCGATGGTTTGACTACCAAAGACAAAGCCAAGTTTACAACAGCGATTTGCAGTTCACTTGTTAAACATGATGATCGTTACCATGGCATAAGTAAACCAACTAACTAGACTTTCCATAAACATGGAATTGGACACATCAGTGTCATTGCACGATGCAACAACTTGGGTTTGTCGGCTACGTTAACAATTCCTTAGGCAAAATCCATCTGGCAATAGACCTTTGAGTGGTGGCGAGTGATCGTTGATCCCGAAAGTTTGTGTCGGTTGAGGCGTGACCACCTGTGCATCAACTGCTGCTTGCGCCACACATGAGAGTAAACACTGCAAGTGCTGGGTAAGGAAAAATCTCCGCCTCATAACGTCTGTATATCGGCGATGTAACGATTTCAATCTCTATGTAACAGCCGGATTCTACCGTCAGCTTTGTACGGCGGTCTTTAATAACTGGAGGTCAACATCATAAGTCATTTGATGTTGCTCTTTTTGTGAGATAAATTTGCTTCCGAAAAAACTTATTTCGTTTGATTTTCTAAATAAGCCAAACATATGTCGGTCGGGTTCTGACCCGAAAGACTTCCCTTGCTATTATATCAATCCGTCGAGACCTTTGAAATTTTAATCCTAAGTTTTTCATGAGTAGTGCTTCTGGTCAACAAACTTGTACTCGCAATTGTGGGGACCACTTTCAGGCCATAAATGAAGCGAGTGAAATAATTTTACCTCTTTTTATATGTTTATGTGAAAATGTTTTCTTATCTTGAAAACTTCTCTCAGTTCACAAAACACGTTATTACGCGAGGGTGACAGATGAGCATTGCAATATTTGTTTGTCACTAAACCGTTTCTTCCGTCAAGTTTTCTTGTTAGACCTTACGTGATCGATGTTCACAATGTTTTCTTTTCTTCAAGTAAGCACATTTTTTGTCTGAATAGTTGATACACAAAATATGATTGCAATTCGAATGAATTTACACACTCGACAAAACGAACGCAATGTTCTCATCATTCGTATCCTGTTGTTTCTTTGAATTGTTTTCGCATACTCACACGAACGAAGTCAAATGCGATGACTCCGAGCCTTCAGTTGCATCGATTATCAGTATTGACGAGTAACACTGGATTCTAGCAAACGGCTCCGGTTGCTCAAAACATTTTGAAAGTAAGTCAGTCTTCAAACATTTTTAAAGAACGTTTTGGGTGTACACTCTTCTCAGTTTCTTCGAAGATAATTCATTGAAATGTCATTAGTTATTTTGCGAGCAACACGTATTGTTAGTAAAGCCAACCATACCCACTTAGATAGATGTATCAATGCATTTTACCAAATGAGGCGTCTCTCATCGAAATCATTCTAAAGTTTGTACGTCAGAAAACAGTGGCTGTCATGTGTTGACCAAAAAATGCTGGGTTTCCAAGATCTAGACAGTAACCAGATTTAAAACTCTCATCTTTACAACTGGCAGCTGCCAACACGAAACTACTGGTCAGTATCACAAACAGTTCAGAAAGGCGAAACACAGAACAATTTGAATGCATTGAATATTATTTACTGAACCGGCGGTTTAACGGTCCAGGACTATAATCAAGATACTAAACTGACAATGTTACCATCAACCAATCAGAACTGCGACGGAAACATGTGATTGGTCCAAGGTATCGACATAACTGTTGTGATCGCGAACTGTTAATATGGGATTTCTTTGTGGAATCACATTTAGTCATCCAGCATGACCTTGTGGGTGTTTCCGGATTTAAGCACATTAAATGCATGCCCCTCAGTAGACACAAATTGCTTAGGCTTGACCAGGATTAAGCGAGTTCATTAACCGTATATGTGGTCAACGTACTGCGATTCAAATATTCGGGTGTCATAATTTGTCAGATTAAGCCAGTAAGCTGAGAACCTTGCTAGTAAGACAGAAATAATCACATTTAGATAGATAAAGCGGTTAGATTCCATTAAAGTTAGTGAGCAGCTGTCTCAGGGTGAAGACCCATAAGACTACCGACTGATATTTTAGAAATCCTTTGCGAGTTGTCTTGTCAAGTTCTGTTCATAAAAAGATTTTAGCTTTGATATATGTGGAAAAGGTAAATGGTGTATCTGATAAACTAAATTAATAAATGACGTTTGTTTTAATTAATCTTCGTAGGTTTGTCTGTTCCGCGTTGTCTTAAGTTTTATCTGGGGTTGTCTGTTAACTTCTGTTTAGTTCCGCTTATCTTACTGTACGATTGATTTTTTCTGCATCGTTATTTCCTTACCCCTTCAGTTTAACATTTGAATTTGGTTCGTTTGTTTTTAACTCATGAAGACCCATTCGAACGTGACCGCAGCTGATGACATACATATTTTACACCTATTTCCATTATTGTATGCTAACTGATCATAGTCCGTGTATCGTAACCGAGGAGATCGATCAAAATGTTTCTAAAGAGTAAATCTTACGTAATTCTACTCGCGCGTTCTAAATCTCTTTCACTTATCCTTTATATCTCATTGTTGTAACTGATAATCGTCACATGTTAGATATTCTTCATAAGCAACATGGATACTGCAATGCACAGTAAATCGATTGCTACCCTGAATCTGGCTGTTGGATAATGGGATAATATATAACTTTCTGATCCATTTTGTCTAAGCAGTCAGGTTATGAATGAAGGAAGTCAGTACTACTAGGGCTGTACTTACTTCAAACTTTGATTCATTTTTATCTAGTGCTATCATTGCATATATGGCTATCGTAGCCAGTGTGTTTTCATCCGGGTTCAACAGCGATTGTATAGCTAGTGACAGATTAGACTTGAACAATCTTATCGTAAGTAGTTAGCCAGTATAAGCTTAAAACTGAATAAGAACTCAAAATTTAGAGAAGAAAGATCATTTTAGCAATTAAAAAAGCTTTTGTATCGGTGTAGTCACAAGTTTGAACGAGATGGTTTTTCAGACCAGATGAACTAATTTCAGATTTGTACATATTTGTGTCCATCTGGAATTAGAAAGCAAAACACTGTGAGTCAAGTGAACTTAGACAGCCTTAAACCATGCTAATAAACTGTTGATTACGGTAGATCGGGGATGGATTACTCGAGAGCAGTCGGGTCAAATTATTGAAAGGCCAAATTATTGTGAAGTAACTGAGAGAAGATACTATGATCTAGATTCATTAGAAGTGTTCATCTAGCCACAATTGCAAGTCAGCTTGACCGTGTTAGGGAGGTTGAAGGAGTCGAGTTTGTTTACGATGTACCCCAGCTTCATATTTTTGGTGGCCGGTTGCTCCCTGATTTGTTCCAAGCCCTCGTTTACTTACCGTCATATTGTGCATGCCATTTTCACTGCTCATGCTAGCCAGTATTTTCAGGCTAATGATCATATGCTGCTAGTCGGGTTAATTTCGAGAAAACTACTAGTGTTTGTATAATGTTCAATTACCTTGATTCAAAGGTCTTGCGCAGTCAGTCAGATTTAAACACTTGAGCAGTCTTAGCGTTTTTATTCCATTTCGGCAAATTTCCTTAGAGTGTACCTCAGTTTTTAACGAATGACTTCATAAACACCGCCAGAGCGGATATTCTCTGTTCCCTTGAAAATTCAGGTACCGGGGGCAGTGCTCATTTTGACCATCTCTTGAAAGACGAGTTTGCGTATTATCAGGTTACTAATGCAAAAAACCACTCTCTGTTGCTTGATGAGTAGTCAGGGATTTGGCCAGTTTCAAGTTCAACATCACTGACAATTGATCGCGCCTGTCGCACTGTCATGAAACTTCTAGTCAGCCCTTTTGGAAAAACCACAAGACACGGGTTTCATTCTTGTTAGAGCTCATCATTAATGCATATTCTTGTGATGATCATGATTAGGATTCCCTCTGGACAGTCACTTTGAATGTGAAGGCTGCAGTCATTCTGCAGCAATCTCCAACTTGAAATTAAGCAGATCCCCGATCACTCAACATTATTCTGGAATATCGCCAGATGGGTTCAGAAAGATCGCAGATTTCGACTTTGCTGAGGAGTCCTAATCCCGAGATTATCGATCTGGGATAACGGACAGTTTCTGTGTCTCAAAGTGGTACGATTGGACAACCTTATCAATGATCACAACCGAATGTGGTTCAGCGTTCACATGTGACAAAGCAGTCCTGTCTAATTTGAGGTGAACGGTGTAGTGGTCAACTGGTTGCCTCATGAAAGCGTGGCCGTAGTTCTAGTCCCGGTCTTGACAAAGCTGTACACTGCTGACGATTTTCAACAAAAGGGGAACTCGAGTCTGGTGCTTTTGTTTTTAGTAAAAAAACTGACTGGGAAGTTTTTCTGAATGCGAAGACTGTGATCAGTTGACAGGCGGGTCTGCTTGAACTACCTATTTCTATGTTAATATTTGACATGATTTAGTCTCCGGAACGGAATCACACCTGTAGATTAAACCAACAACTAGCAAGTCAGTTGGTGAATCAACAATGCCTACTTTTTCTAGTGAATCTAGGTGAACTTCAAACAAAAAAAGAGAGATTTATATGTGTGTGAAGTAACCAGGTTGCGAACACCTGAATTCATAAAATTAATTCAATGCCTATACTCAAATGGGGCTTATTTTCTTCTTCGAACTCACCAAATGAGAACAGCAAGACTTATTTCTGGTGTTACGCAATTAAAAGCTGAGGACATGATCTCCCCTTTTACTGTGGACGGTCGAACACGGATGAGTCACTTTAACTGGCTGAAACGTGCACTGGTTACAAGCAGTGGTGAAAAGATGTAAAAATAAATGACGCTGACGATAAGAGAGTATACGGAACCATGCAACTGTATCACGAGCAATCCTATCTAGAACTATTCAGATGTTGAGGATGCATGAGCACATTTGATTGGGTCAGTGTAACCTAGTAGTTGAAAGCACGTGTAAACATAATCGAATCTACAGAACATCTAAAACATATAGCTGGTCACGCGAACCACGTGAGGCTTTGCTACAAGTGTTGTAGGTTGTAGTAATAAGATCAGCAAAAAAGACTGTTAGTCCAGCAGTTGACCAACACAAATGAGTGTTGATCCATACAGTTAAGCAGCTCTTCTTGTTGATCAGGGTGTCAGTTGTTACTAGTCTACAAATTAAGTTTTCCCAAGAACCATAACACGGGAATCAGTTCCAACGTTTTTTGTTGCCTTGTAAACTATTCAGCCCTATCAAATGGGGGAAACCTGGGTAGATGGTATTACCATAAACAGAGTAATCTTAGAAATCAGGACTGCCAACAGATATCATTCTGATCGGGCATGCCCAAGTACAAGAGATCCGCTCAAGTTAATTATAATGCCATATTATGGTTACAGGGAAAGTTAATTTTCATGTGTCTGAAGAACGATAGGTTGTTTACTAACGTCACAAACTTCGTGTTTGAATGGAGTTCGAAAATGTTTTGTATACAGTTGGAATTCGGGTGTGAAGTTTGAAATTGCTAACCTCAAGTGTCATAGTTTGTATTATCCGTAGCAATCGCATGATGACATATCTAAAATGAGCACTCTACACGTTGTCTCTGATTATGAAAGCGCTATCCACCGCAAGTCGGTGGCTGATATCTGGTGTTTGCTATCCAAAGCTCTTAATATTTACTCAACATCATTCAAATACAATTTCCGAAGGTGCATCGAAGTGACCGAATGCAGTTCGCGACAAAACCTCCGTAACAATAGCCAGTAACAAGATCAGTAACAAAAGAGGAAAAGATCTTTCCCATATAACACTCATGAATTCTATTCTCAACGGAACGTTCATCTGTACATTACAGTAGGTGGTATTCAGTTCCATCACGGAGTTTCGAAGCCGATGCATCTGTGTACGTGTTTGGGCGTAAATATTCGCAGGGAGTTCATGGTCATGTTCATACGCTTATTCCTATTAACGAGTGGTATTTGAAGTGATACACAGTCACCCCCCGAACCTATGCTCTAAAGTACTGAGTGTCCCATTATTTGACCCACGGTTCCATTTTGTGTTTTTCCAGCATGACTGACAAGGTTTGCATTCTCGTTGTCATAAAGACGTCAATCAACCACTTGGTACAAATGAACCCGGTCAACGTGCCAAAAAGATTTGTGTGCGCGAGCAAAACCCAACCACTGGCACAATTTTTGCTTTGATCTAAACGATAATCATGAAATTCCGCGGATTACCAGTATCAAGCTGGACTCTTGTATAAGTTATCTACACAGACAATGACTGCTAACTTGTCACCGGCGTGTGTGAGTGCAATAGAGGCATTCCCGACTTGAAAGTGTGAACATTACGATTATATGTGCAATCCTTCATTAAGCCACTGAATTTAACTTGCAAAACATATTAGTAACACTCAACCAACTTGCTACCGGAATTTCTTGAATTTTCTTTGCAAAGCTACAAGCTTACCGACTTGTGCACTAAATCTGTGAAGTTGTGGTTCGACAAATAGTATGTTGAATAGAAACCGATTGCATGATATTCAAGGTATGTGATCAAATCATTTTGAAATGTGTATTTGTAGAGTTTTAGTCAGTGAAGTTGTTCGACAACTGGGGACAGAAAACCATATTCTATTCTTAAGATTTCTGCAGGATCTATATTGGAAACTTTTAGAAAAGCTTTCTCTTGTCAGTTTTTCAGATGTTAATTAGCCAACAAAATCTTTCTTCTAACTAAGACCAAACTAACAACAACTAAAGTGGCTCGGTGATAACTATTTCTATTTATAAATATAATTATTTTTTGTTTAACCAACTGTTCATTATTTGACTGGACTTAATGAATGTAGTCAAATAAAAACTGATCGCTTTCTTGACAAGTATCAAAATGTCAGCATCGCGTGCTACGACACAATAGGAAAGACTCACAATTTGTCCAGGCTGTACAACTTATCTTCTGGATTATAAAAGGCTTGAGTTCCAAACACTTTTATTCGACCATGAATTCATGATAAGAACACGTTGATTACCACCTGGTGAGCCTCACACGAAGTATCAACTGTTACACAGAATGCGCAGTTTAGCTCAATCTCATATCTTGTTGGATAACTTTCATGACAGATGGTTATACACTGAATTCCGCATACTTACGTATTAGGTCCACTGTCATATGTGTCACAACTTATTTCTAAACATATGAATCGGCTGTATCAAGAAAAGACATAATTCCCGCACACAAACTTTTCTCACATGTGCGAACGTGGTAAGGACGAGCGATCGCATCATACCAATAATGAGCATGTGTTTGGATAGTGGAGTGAACAGGGGAAGAATACAAGAAGAAATACTAGAGTACAGTTTGGTATGAAATGGTTCTCTGTATATTCGGTAACTGAGCGCTGGCAATCGTTGCATCCATGACGTTGTGACATCAGTCTTGTATGCAAATTAGTGGATTTGTGTGTTGTCCTGTAGAAGTGCATGTCTCAGGTATTGGTTTACGGAATAAACAATTCTTGTGCCATTTGTGTTCTTAGCTCAAAACACTATTAAATCCGGAAAAGCTACGTGATAACGAAGTGATAAGTATTATTTATATGGTTGTAGATTCGAACCACTGATAACTTTGATATTCACATGTGATCTGGTGAGTCATATAACAGCATACCTTTCACTGAATACGTAGTGAAATCCGACCTATGATCAAAGACTGGTAGTGCGGGCAGCTGTTTCACTGACCCAATCATCAACAATGAGCACAGATCGGTCGTAGTCACATGAAAAACGTTTGATGTTGTACGTAGTTTCGGAATGATACACCGTATATTTTGCACCAACTGCAGGTGATAATTTATCGTTGTAGCCTATACATTCACGTTTAACTTTCCAATCGTAGTATATTCAAGTAGAAGTGAACTATTGCTTCTCCACCTTTTTAATTGTCTGACAAGTTTCGTAAACTGAAATTCAAACTCTTCCGTTCTTGTAGCCCGGTATGTTTCTAGTGGCGTAGCTAATTAGTTTACTAGTGTTCCAAAGCTGTCAGGAATGCATCCTTGTGACGAAATCCCGCCAACATCATAGTACATCCATATTCACTGGGCACAATTTACTGTGTGGGTTTGTCCCTGAGAAGGTGTTTTTTAATCACGTGAATTTCATTGAGCTGAACTTCTGCATTGGCACGTTTAACCGTTATTTTATTACGTAATTGTTGCTGTCATATAACGATCGACATATCCACTGATTAACATGAGTGTAGTAAACTTGTGAATAACTTGACTTAAAGTGCTCGATGGAAAGGGTATTTAAATCGGAATACTCAACCAAATAAATAATTGAACAGGGAAAATTGTCTGATTATTCATGAGGACTGAATTTGTGATTTGTACTAGGCGTCGATTTATAAAGACCACATATGTCTGATCGAAATTTCTTCAGAAGGTCTCTTCGGGTGATTCCAGTCATACAGAAACTGTACTCTTCAGTTTATCACATGATAAGAGTTATCGTTTGTGCACATTGTATTCTGGTGGGCGTGGTGGACACCGCATATAACATCATACTAGACCTAACCGACTTATCGTGTATGTAGATATACAGAAATAATCATTCATAAGCAATAGCCGTGTTGCTTGATAGCCTGTACAAGAAACAACTTGGCCGTCTTGTTTACAACCACAGACTACTCAACAGTGATTCGAATTCACACATTTCATTTCATGTTGTGCATGCTAACAAACACTTAAGGGTTTTAATCTCAGAAGCACGTGTATTAAAATTATAGTCTTTTTTTCGTAATTGGATAAATTCTTCTGATAGGCTCCAACAAGTGTTAAACTTTAGTCTGATTGTTATTTTTGAATTCAGCCAGCTGCAAAGATTTGTTTGAATAACAAAACCAACGTACTTTACGACTGATGGTCAACCTAGTTTGAGCACATGCATGATTGAACAACAGTGTACAATTTCAGTGCATTCTTATTTACTTCAAGATTGTTCCGACAAACTCATTCTATTTAATTCTAAAGTTTACTGTTTTGACCGAAGAAACTAACTGTTGTGTCCATGTATATTCAAGATTGATTTTTCACATTACCTCGGCAAAAACCAACATAACACTCCTCCTCTAAATACGGTGAAAGCCAATAGACTAAAAAATTACAGGATATTTAAATGTTTTTCATGGTTTTCTATCTACAGTTAGCACGCATTGTCTTTATTTCTTTGGAAAGAATATGAAGTTTTTAATTGGAATTCTGTGATACTTGTAGGTAGCCAGCAGACCGCAATACTATCGCAACTATCATAAGGTAACTGACGTGAAGACCCATTCTGCACCCCATTTCGACAATTTTCCCTGAATTTCGTGAACTGGAATCTTTCCCATTGATGTTTTCGAAACGGAACTGCAACAAAAAAGACATCCACTTCCTCAGGCATATCGTTCTTTTCAAGAGCCCTTCGAGTTTCTTCAAAAAACTGATGTGTGAAGTCGCAGGTAGATTTGTCTTCTACACATGTGGATTAAACCGCTCAATTTCTTACTTGGTCTCTTTCTCTTCCGTCCGGAAGTCAATCTACCACGGCGGTAGTTGGATTAGCGAGACAGAATTGAACCCAAACAATAAGATCTACCCGCGTTTGTTTTGCGGTCTGTGTCTTAACCATTATCGGTAAATCGAAAGCAGATTTCCCCGTTGAAAATTTTGTTTCGTCTGGTCGAATTTGACAAGATAATTAAAAACATGCATCATTTCACTTAAGTCGAGTTTCGCGTAGAAATGGTTTATTCATTCCTTTCACTCTCCGGTGAATGGTCGAGAGAACAGAGGAAGAAAATTTGCAGTGTATTCTACATATAATTTTGAGGAAGAGATGATTTAAGGGCCAAGCAGTTGTGACTTGCAACTTGGTCGATGGCACAGAAAACTGAGGAATGAGTCAAAAGCTGATAGTTACGGTAAGTACTGCTCGTGAATTTTTCTCAATAACGTATGTTGTACAAACAACGATCCATATGAAAGTAGTAAGCATTATAATGAGGAGGACCTTTGAAGTATCTAGTTTCAGATGATTAAAAATCTCCACGGTAGTCAGAAAATAACAGTGTAGCGAACAAGCTCGTTTTCCGTTATTCATCATCAGGCTAATTACATAACAGTTTATATGAAACAGAGTTGTCAGGGCGAAACGGACAAAAACAAGTAGCTAGTTTGGGTGAGGTCAGACACGTCATCGGCACACACAGAAACAACGTTTTGGTACGATTACGTCACCATTATGACGCCACTGGAACCATAATGATTTGATCGGCCACGGTGTGTGGTTGGCCATGGCAACTTCAGCGCCTGAACAAAGCGCTTTTTTGCTCACAAAGATGGATTTCTTAATCGAATTCCAATCGCTTCGGCTGTGGCTAAAATTCGGCATCTGACAGCTTTCGAGTGACTGGCGTTGACTCGGTAAATCGGACGGGAACAGGAGTCCAGGTTGACAGTGTGATGTGTATCAACGAGGTGTGAAACAATCGCGCTCGTAATTGTCTTGGTGACTCCGCTGCTGATCTAGGCTGGATGATGCTCACGGATACGTTCAGATAAACGCCTGGTCGTGCGATCCACGTAACTAGTTCCGCAGGAACAATTAAATGAGTATACACAAAAAGAAGCTACAGAAACGGACATTTTATCCTTTAGTCGTAAACACAAAGCTGGAGGAGAGTTGAAACAGACGCGTAATTTTGCAGCGTAGAATGTTCTATTGATGACAGTGTCAAGTCTCCTAGTGATTGTTTCGGCAAGCGTATCCTCTGTGAATGGCAATCAGATAGATACTGCTTTCTTTTCCACTAGGTACACTTTATTCTATTTCTGACGATACTGCATAGTCTTGTCTACAAAACGCCCTGGATAGTCATTTTGTAAGAACAGTGCTCGTAGAAACGATAATTCATCAGATACTGTATCCTGTGTACATATTCTCCTAGCTCTATTAGTCAAGCAGTTTATGAGATTCCTTTTCTGCCTTAGGGGCACAAAGCTGCTGAAATGGATATACTGCCCATTCCAAGTTTCTTTGCCATAGATTTTACGCTGAACAGATCTATCAACACGTCGCCGGATGAATACGTCCAGGAAGGTTAGTTGATCGTTACGTTCAGCTTCTAGTGTAAATATCGCATTCGTGTGGGCAGAGTTGAAAATGGTTAAGATATCCGTTGGGTTAGCATTTTCGCTAACTATACATATGATATAATCCACATATCGTTTATAACCGTTAAATCCACGAATGGCTTCTTCTAACTGGTCAATCTCAAGCTTCGCCATGAAGACGTCTGCAAACAACGGTCCCAATGGGAATCCCATCGCCACGCCATCTGTTTGTCGATAAAGTTCTCTATTGAACTTAAATTGTATGTTGTGAGTACAAGGGAATAATAACTGTTTTAGTTCTAGTTTCCAAGAATTTCAGTACTGCCGTATTACGACGTATACTATGCGAAGATTTTGTACGTAACAAATCGTACATATTAAACATTACGTATACACATCTTGGCTATAGAGAAACCCGGATAATGCAGGATGTAGATAAATTCGGGACTACAGAACACTTATCCTCAATATGTTATAGTTCCACAATAACTCGAAAGTCAACACAGACCGTTCGTGAGTGCACCAAGACAACCAGTTGTGTTCGATCGACAACGTCGTGGCAAGTTATAGCATCTTTTCCTTTGTGGCACACAGCCAATTATGATCTAAACGAAGTAGCGTTTACTACAGTCATTGCAGTTCGTTCGGTTTGCAATTGTTTCCGGATGTACACATTGATCCAGTTAGTCATAGACCAACTAGATGCCATATGTAGAGTTCACTGCAATTGCATCAAAAGTTGTGAATCACGCAGAGTATGTCCTGACCACTCTAGTTCCGCCTGCTCAGTGATACCGATGGTTGAATTACTCATCGTAGTTCATGAAGATACACAGTGTAATGTTTGCTAAACAGTTGCCCCAACTGTGAACGGAACGGAAATTTTAAGAAAGAACTATCCTTCAAAGCTTTTGCTGGACAGTATTTCCATGGTCTGGCTTCTCATTCGGATGCTGTACGCTGATGGATATTTGATTCCCTTCATAATGGAAAGAAAGAATCGACTCTTGCCACTTATCTCTGATGCATGAATGTCTAGAACAGAGTGCAATTCAGGCCTCCGTTGTAAGTCTTCAGACAGACAATATTAGACAATAAATGTTGCAAAATGAACGTGAAATCGGGTAATCGATTAGCTAGCCTTGAAAGTAGGCGACATCTGGTAAATATGGTCGATTAATTTATCAAGTTAATTTTGAGTGTCCATTGTTTGCACGTTATTGTACAAAACAACTAACCTTGACCCCGTAAAAAGTAATCTCGAGGCGATCGGTCAACATGATCATTACTCACAAGCGAAAGTGGTTGAGTGTTCACATATGATAATTCGGTCGTGCCTAATGTGAGGTCAATGGCGCAGTGGTAAAACACGGTTACCTCATGAACAGCGTGTCCGTGGTTCAAGTCCCAGCTGCAGTGGCGAGGATATGCACTACTGACGAGCTCTAATGAGAGTGAAACTCGAGTCTAGTGGTTCTGTTTTTCGAAGGGGCCGACAGGAAATTGTATGGGAATGCGACAGCTGTGATCAATTGTGGGTGATGTTCAATCTGTATGAAAATCAAAATCCCCTACTACTCATCAGTAAAGAAATTAATATCGATGTATCCAGATCTAGTGGGTTGATTTTGTCAGCATCCACAACAGACAGATAATGTTGTAGCTTTTAGAGTTGCTTGAGATGTACATTCGGTAAAAGCCGACGAAGGGAGTTGCCAGCTTCGAACGAAGTGTAAAATAGAATCGGAGTACAATATATAGATTGTATTTCGCGAAAATTCCCATTGAATCATTGAACAGTAGACGTGGCAAACAACTGTTTTCGATAATTCATCATCAGGTCAATACAATTATATAGATTCAGCAAAATCAAAAACAGTGCGTACACAAGACAAAGAGATTTAGCAAAATGTCATTGGATCAAGCAGAACGTTTCAAAATACCCAGGCCTACATAGGTCAGTCAGTCAGGGAGCAAATCACCAGTGTTAATGATTGGTGGCTTGCAATGATGGGTGGAACTCCAAGCCACCAATCATTAACACTGGTGATTTGCTCCCTGACTGACTGACCTATGTAGGCCTGGATATTTTGAAACGTTCTGCTTGATCCAATGACATTTTGCTAAACCTCTTTGTCTTGTGTACGCACTGTTTTTAATTTTGCTGAATCTATATAATTGTATTGACCTAATGATGAATATAGGTTGTAGTTTACACAGGGCCAAATAATTTCCCTTCTAAAATTATGCAGAATTCTTGAAGGTTAACCGAAGTACTCATAATTGCAGGCTGAATAAAAGATGAGTGGGTCCATCACGCTGTGTTACTACAGTATTAATTGCAGCGTGCGCTGAACACATGACGCCGTACTGGTTTCCGTAGGCTGTACAAATGCATGGTATTATTGAGATGATAACTACAGGAAGCGTCATCAACTTGAAACACACAAAAATCAACACTCAGGTTTTGACAAGTGATAATCGGATGGTATTAAGATGAATCAATTCCAGCATGTTTGAGGTGTAGAGATGTGTGTTATTTAAAATATGAGTCACAAGGGCTTTGGAAACAGACCAAAAATCCGTACAATTAAGTAATAGATGAGTCGAAAAGTGTTAGAGGTTGAAAAAAATTGCACGGTTAAAAAAAATCGACACCAAATGACTGTGAAGACAAAAACGCCTGTCACCCGGCAGAGGCCCATTCCCTCAAGTCATGACGAATTTCAGTAATTTTGTTAACCACAAGAGCGTTTTTCATTATGGGGTTTTATTAAGTCCGAGACACACTGTGTCAAACGATTCGATTGACAAGTTCCAGTAGATTCCCAAAGCAAATGCAATTCTTTTGTGATCCGTGGACACTTGTCGCAGAGCATGTACTACCACTCAGGTACACGATGTCTCCACAGATGTCACAGACAGTGAACAGTAAGCTATGCATCAGTGCATACTGAAGCAACCGCAGCAGTGGGACTACAAGGTAAGCCTACTTGAAGTAGATGAATTGACCACGTGTTTAATTGGCGAATTTGTTGTTAAGTTTCGTCTTAGGTGTGTGGACTATGAAGCGACCGCTTCGATCTCAGGTGTCACATCTGTCATTGGAGTGGTTTTGAGGTAAACGGAATCATTCTGATGTAATATAAAGCTTAATTAAATAACACGAGAACTTACTAATCACGAAAACATGGAATAAAGAGCACAGTAAAATAACTCACGCTTTAAAAACTTTGTAGGAAACATCACTCATGAAAATGTTGCTACAAATTTCACTACCACTAAAGCTCTGTACTTGGGTAAAAATTTCGTTTGTAGAAGAGATGTATAGACGGTTGTCAAGAAGTCCTACTGGTGACAGCAATTACCAGAGGATAACTGAAAGAATGTTGTTGCTAGCCATCAAGCGTGTGACAGATGTCTTGAAATCATGTGATAACAAACATGGGAATCGATGAAATTCTCCTGATCGAATTGTACACCGACAAAAATGGTAATATTTTATATGGTTTGTAGATTATCGATAAGAACTACACACTTTTGTAAACCACAAGAAAAGTTTTTCGGAATGCTCGCAGGTATATCGCAAAATTCGCGTGACGCCACAGAAATACTTACTCCTAACTGAAGGTTGATCGATAATGACAATGAGTTTCAACGTCACATATCAAAATAGTAGTAGCGTACGTACTGTTTACCATTAAAATTTGTGAAGTCACTGCGGCATTGAGTTTACGAGCTGCTGAGACAAAAACAAATGAAGTGTGGATATTAGCGTCAAGCAGTGTGTAATGCGTCACGTGAACTGGAGTACGAGTTTCAACAGCAGCAGAATTTTGGTCTGGCCTCTCTTTTAGGAGGAAATAGCCCAAAATCTTCATGAGACTACGAAAACCGTGATCACCTGTGCGGTGTTCACCCTGTGTCAATCCTAAATTGCTTGTCAGTTTCCAGTAGGCATAATGATTATTTGAAATGTTGCCAAGGCGAAACGAACAAAACAGGCAACATTTTCAAATTAGGCTAACTACGTCGTAAATGCAGTTGACTCGAGCGTCCCGATAAAAATAGATCATAATTACGGCACAATTGAGAAGTTGGTAGTTTGGTCGACCGTGGTGTAGGTAGTAGGCTCTGGCAACCGTAAGTTGATTGCTTCTGCTGCAGCCAAAGTTCAGCATCATACAGCTTTCGACTGATTGTTCTTGACTCGGTAAGTCGAACGGAAGAATTAGGTCCAGTTGACGTTGTGACACGAATCAACAAGGTGTATCACAGTTGCACTGTTACTCATCTTAGTAACCTCACCAATGAGCCTGGCTGGATAATGGTCACGGATTCTTCCGGACAATCTCCTGGTCTTGTGGCTCACAAAACTAATCATTGTGCTTGTCAAAATCGATTGTGCTACGTAAGTTCTATTGATTCTTCTGTACGGGTGAAGACAACAGGTGTTACCCAGTTACTCGGATGTGATCAGCAAACCTTAATAGTCTGTCCTCTGCCGTGCTTAAATGTGTACACTCTTTACCCTTGTATGTACTACACCGAGATTTGGATCAAGCGGAATGTTGCAATGTTACAACGTGTTTTTTATCACACTATTCAAGTGACATGGTTGGGACTGATACACTTGTTCAAACTCAAAGGCTATATCACATTCCACACAGAATTTTGTAGAGTCAGACGTTGCACTGATGTGCCCACGAGCAATAAAAAATGTATGTCAGCATACTACAACTGTAGGTTAGTTCATTAATCAGCAATTGTACTATTTACGTTGCTCTTACCCGACTTGTGTTCTCGGCACATACAACACTGCGACTGGAAGTTCCAATACCAAAGTACCCACATTCAGCTCACAGTAATCACGACGTAAATGGACACAGAGTAGCGTGCTAATGAAGGTACTGCCTTGTTGAACCATGATTCACAGAGCGTGCCAACTTACAACCAAACCATCATGTAGGAGTTTTAGTCTCGTCCTCAGATTTCTTAAAGTGTTTCGGCTTGATCAAGTGCTCTGCAGAACATTCCACGTAGCACAGCGTTTACAGTCCCTCAGGATCGTCCATAACACACATACCGCTAGGCTTGTACACATTTACAAGTTGCTCAGTTCTGTTTATTGGAGTGCTCTGTTTATGACTACAGTTTGTTTCGGGGGTTGATTGCTTGTATTAAACTAAACAGTTCCCTCTCCAATGAGGCAAAACTGATAGTGAACTGGTGAATTGTTCTGTACAACTCACTGTTTTCAAAGTAGGTTAATTGTATGTATTCATGTGTGTGTGAGGAGCACTTGATACGATCAAGCCCACAGAAAACGGCAAAATAATTTTCACACAAAACAACCAATACCTGTTTTTCCGTGTGAGAAAATATTGGGTTTCTAACATTATCAATCATTGTGACTTCATTCCAAGTTGCAGTCAATCGTATCTGTAGGAATACAAGACGTTTGTTATTTTGTTCTGCTGTTGTCCTTGGTGAAACTAAATACTAGACGAAATTTTCACACGAGGAATCGTTAGTCATGAGTGTCTGCATAAAACTAGAGGCCTATCGATCGGGTTTCACAATGCCTACAAAAGTAGCCGATGAAATCCTTAATTTACCCACGAATCCCATGGTTAACTGTGGCCAGAAGTGAGCTAATTAGAAACCCTATGTAACAAAAGACAAAATCAATACTTTTCGCTCAACAACGGTCATAGGCAGCCAGGTTGTATTAAAAGAAACAGAATGAGAATTAGTCGATAAGTTGACGAAACAGATAGTGTGATATTTTTTAAATGGAGTACATTCAGAGTCATGGGAAGATTGAGTCCGGTTTGAGACATACATATTTGGTCGGGCTGATTTGACCTTTTGGGTAGTAGCACCCCAGACCTCTTTGCCAGCCGGTGGGTTACTTTGCTTGTTGCGTAAAATGCGTGTAGAAATTCGCACGCAAACGATACGTGCATGCAGTATGCACATATCACACGGTTACTCAATGAATGTGAGCATATTTTCTGTTATCATTGCAGTGGGATGTTATGTAGTCATGTTATCAGTACCCTAAGCTAATGATGAAGACAGTGATGTGACTGAACTGACAGATGTGCCAATGAGTCTCGTGTACTTTGCTGGCAGTGTGGGTTACCTACGTGGCAGGCGTATCATCGCGTGATTTTCTTGAGTTAACCAATGAATTGCGCAAATTCTAGTGAGAACAACCCGGTTGGCATATGCACATTTTACAGCCATAAACTGGATAAGATCTGGTTACCTGTTTGTTGAAGTTGAAAGTGATGCAGATGAAACAGCATGACATGTAAACTTCGAACAAGCCAACTGTGAATCGATGGCGCTTTCTACAATCATATGATGAATTTATGAGTATGGGAAGTGAACAAGAGAAGTTTTAAGCCACGTATAGCTAAGCATTGAATCATAGCTTTCTCGGTTGGGAAAAACTACATTCACTGTACATAAAGCGATGTCAAACGTTTCATATAATTCCATTGCACTTGGGAATCTTCGACGCTGTGCATTTTTGGAGATTCCATTCTAGAGATGACGAACACTGTAACCCAGATCATCACCACTACTTTCTTACTGAGAACCCTTACTGACACAGTCTGCCCCAGTCAGTTTGACGCAGAGATCTCGACTTCAGTCCATCTTGTTAGAGTGAAGTATAAACAAACTGGAGTGAGCCATGCGAGGAATCCAGCGATAGTTCATCAAGTCCATAGGCACTCGTGAGTCCAATCGCGTTTGCTTTACGAATTCTCGAATATTTTTGGATCTTTTCAAAGCTGCATTTTAAACAGTAACAGAATGTCATAAAAACTGTACGCTATCAGCTATTCAAGATACAAACAAACTTAAAAACTTATTGTCCTACGGAAGTTTACGTGAGGACAATTTCTTCACAGATTATAAGAATTCTATCAACCGCTAAAAAAATTCTGTATGATGAGTCAGTCATATTAATTGGCAAGAAATTTGATAAACCAGCCTACTACATTCTAGACAGATCACGAAACAGAGGATTGAAGGTACCCGTCCCTTTTGCTCAGTGAACTGTTTAAGAACCTGCTTTGTTCCGGATACTCATTCTGCTCAACATGTCCTTCCCAATGACCTTAGCTCAAACCATCCTGTTTTTCACCCTTGATTTTATTTCTGTGCAATTTCCATAAAAATTAGCACAAATTTGCCTTCATAACGTTATTGCTGCCAACAAATCTAAGTCATCCTTGATTATTTTGGATTCTGCTGAGCATCTCGTCTCTGATATTTTATCTAAACAGAACTCCGAATGGGTTGACTGAATGCAAAACTGCTGTCGAATGTGAGCGGCATTCAACCGACAGAATAGCTGATCTGCGCTTTGCGTTAGCGACTTTCACAAGGAAAGTATATTGGAACAAGTAGCAGGCGTTATAATTGTGTATATTAGCAGCTGTGCTCTTGGGTTGACTAGGTTGTTTCCTAACTGTCCTACCTTGAATTTGTAAATTTAACTTCGAGTGACTTCGTGCAGTACTAGTTGCACAACTGTTTCCAGCATCTAACGGCTATCTTCCCAGAATGTGTGATCCGGTTTATAAGGACATCATGTATATATCTACACAATCCGGGAAAAATTTGTTATCACCGTTTTCAGTAAAACACCAAACTCAGACATTTTCCACTAACATCTTCATCAGGAAATAACTTCTCTGCATTCGGCCATTTGAAAGTGGCTTCTGTGTGATGTAAATTGTTGAAGAGAATGAACAAAACGGGAAACTGACTCACAAAACCTTCTCTAGTCGAGCTATTGCATTGTAAACCAAAAGTGAGAAGTCTTAACCAGTAGTCTTTCAGCTAAGTGGACAACAGGAGGAAAAATTCAACATAACACACCACAAAGTTCGTTGTCTAAACAAACAGCAATTTATATAATGGAAGGCTTTGACAGAGATTACAGTTTCGTCCTGTCTGCCTGTGATATACTGCGGTTTCGATAGATGACGTTACAGACATACATGCGGATGGTGAGAAACGTTTGAAAAGCCTCGCTTACACACTTCTGGAAAGCGCCTAAATGTTGTGACAGAATGTGGTCACGTAATGGTAGATGTTGCGTGAAGCTAAATGTGGACAGGGTAGACATATACCAGGATAACAAGTAAATCATGAATCAGTCGTACATTGGTAAAGTGCTAGATTTCAACACATTTCCTCTTGATTAAATGTCTACAGACTCAACAGCATGGAAAATGCTTTATCAAGATTCCAAAATCTCTGAATACCGAACCCACAATGAAATGAAGGTGAATTGAGAGGTCAAGTGTTTGTTTAACCAGTGGCTTTTCTGAACAAAAATTAATATATCTATGGCGTGTGGAGAGGACAAAGGCCAGGAAACCTTAGAGCACTTTGTACAGTTGCTAAGTTCAGTACACAATTGTGTTTTGATGTTGGACCGCATATGCTGGAAAATTTCTTAAAAATGGATAACAGTGTGATATATTTGACATATACACATGTAAAACAGGTCGGATTATGGCAAAGCTCTTTATCAAAGCTCTTTATCATAGCTACTGACAGACCGCTCAGAACAAGCTAAACGCTTACTTGGACTGTCAGAGATAAAACGTTGGAGAGTAAATACAAAATCATACGTGCTTAAAACTTTCTACATAATATTACGGGTGGTAAAACTGTTGGAGTAAAATCGATGACCATCTCAATCTTGGTTGTTTTTTTGGCTGAGAGGACATCGAGCAAATTCAATAACTATATATGTACCGATCACTCCAACCGGAAGTGAAGTGCAACATATGTGTTAGGTACATGCTCGATTGAAACGTATGGGCTAGTTACGTATCTAGCAGTTTTATCCGGTGAAAACCGTGCAATAATATTTTCCAAAACTTTATTTAAACGATTACATTAACAGTGGCTCATGAACCACAAAAGCTGTTGCAGTTTACGTTGTTTTTATACACATTCTTGGCTTCAGGTATTTTGTTTGTCTTGTCGAAAAATATCTCCACCCAAACAACTGTAATAAATATTGAGAATAAACGCTTTGACAAACCCATGTCATTTTGCAAATAATCTCACTGTGATAAGTAATCTGCTTAAACTGTCCTAGCATCCATCGACTAATCTGACTACTTGTAAGCTTATGAGGAACATCAGTAGCAAACATTGGTAATGATTTCCAATCCATAGCCGCGTGGAGGTTCAAATGGACTGTATTTGAGTACGGTGGCTGAAATTCTGAGGTAACCTAATAAACAGCCCTTATCTTGATCACATACACTTAAATTATTGTATAACTCAAGGGGAACTACGAATTCAGAGGATACATCGACCGGTGAGCTGACCCGGATTACTGTCGATGTTCCTCTTGTCTTCTGTAGTCAACGATTTCCAAAGTTCCCCTGCTAGGATCGATATACCACTTGTAATTCATCACCTTTTTGGTGAGATTTCACAACTACCTCAGACTGTGTTTGACTAACATATATGCCAGCTGACATACTTTGGAGCTGATTATTCTGATGACACTAACACTGTACATGTCTTTTCTACCGCTAAGCAATCATACAGACCGTTATTGGTGCGAAATGTTCTCCTCTGCATTGATACAAGCCGATGAACATCCGCACAGAAAACTATAAACGTTATCTAACCTACGATTCTGTTCAATATCAGTTGACTTCTAGTTGCCTGTTCATGAGTGCTAAGATCAATATTTACTTAATCGCACCACGCATAACACTAGCTTTCCACCCATTGATTTATACATTTTTAGGTGCGATCAACATAGTTGTATGTCGAACATATACGTCCTGACGAACATTCAGCTGTCCGACTCAACTTGGCATTGACAAAAATAATTCTACAATCACTGATACTTAATTGAAGATGAGATGTTTAAAACTTTATTTCAGTCAGCATTCTTATCGGGTTGAACTTGATGACTGTTTACTTACGGGACTACGTATACTACGCTTGTTCCTCATGCCCTCACAATCGAGCTGTACGTAGTACAGAATCTAGTCGACCTGATGTAAACATGAATAACAAATCGTGCAAATCCGAAGCTGCGTTCAAATGAGCACGACCTACTTTTTTGAAAGACAGTTGCATGGTTGCCCTTACTAAAACTTCTTTGCTCCCTGTTCATTTGATTGTTTTATGCTTTACAGTTAAAACTTACTTTTGCTTTCGCGAAAAGCTAATAGCGCTCGGTATTCACGGTCTAGTCTATAGGGTTCGGAGGAACAACGATGAGATGCGTGTTAACCACTTGTGACAATATCTCATCAGAAAGCAAAATCAGAACACTTGTGCACACGTTAGCTCACAAGAACTCTATTGATTCCATCAAACGTGATGGAACAACAGTTATATGATAGGTGTATAGGAGTAATTTACTGAAATGAGCGGAGTTTAAATTTGTACCCCTTTAGTAGTTTGAACAAAACGGTTAGAAAGAAAACTTGATAGATAAGTTTGCTCATCACTTTCGGACAATTAGTAGTATAAAAACATTCAGTTTACTATTCATATTATTTGGACCGGTGGATATGAACAAAGACAAGAACATCTATCATCCAACTATGTGACCTCAATAACATCTCCACAAATGTTATGAAAATGACTAACAAATAGTTTGAAATCAATGACATCCTGCACGTATTGCAGAAAGGAAATTGAAAGTTTCAGTTTTACTGGATACTCATTCCTGACGAACTAATACGAAATGCTAATATCCACTAGCGCTCGTCCTCTATTTTGTTCAGAGCAAACATAGCTTCGCTGTTTTAACCACACTGGTATATATGGGTATAGCACATTGGTTGGAACAGAGACAACTATATCCCTGGCTATCCAATTATGCAAATCCATAATCAGAAATCAAGGTTTCTGCCTACCCTTGTGTCTCTAAAACCAGCCTGTCAGTGATAAGTGGGTTTGGTTGAATGTGCAGTAGTAAACTCACCTGTCTTGAAGACAACCGATGTGGACTGGAATATGCATCTTTGATCAGGTTCAAAATCGGTGAAAAGGCTCGAGTTCAGGGCCAGCTTCAAAATACACCGTTTGTCCTATAATCACAGCAAAACGTCGACAGTGGCGTAACATTTTGGTTCATCTCAAAATTTGCCAATCCATATCTTGATAGTGATAACGCCACAATTCACAAGTCACTCTCACAACGTGACCCAGATGACACATGAAATCTAACCGCCGTGCATGGCCACTTCGCGCTTTCTGTTAATGCAACATGCAAGCACCTATCAATAAAGCAGTATACCATGCACTCCACGAAAACTAGATTGCCCTCACACATGGATCAAAGGTATCCTTACAAACGTAGGAAGTCAAAATCCACGACCTTTATGGTAACTAAACTCATATTAAGCAGGAGAGTTGCCGTGTCTCTTTTGAGAACAATTGAGCATTCTGAGCCTTATTCACGGACAAGTGTTGTTGTCTCAGTGGCCAACACCGTTATCTCAACAGACCACAGAATGTGGCTCAAAGATAATAGTGGAGACGCTCATTTAGTAAACAAAACCCCTATCCAATACTTCTTTTCGAAGCGGTCCGACCGGAAGTCGCTTTCTTATTAGGAGAACAGGGAATTCGAGACATCATTAGTGTGCTTGAAGCAGTTTTCCGATAAAAAAGTTAACAGAACAGATACCCTGAAGCTTGCTCACGTAGTATGAATTCCAGAAAAGTAACGTGTACCATGGATAATCTAAAATCAGTGAATATCATTAAAATGGAATGCTTCTGTTCAGAAAAAAGAAAGAAAGGTTAAATCAGTTTGAAGGTGAATACCACCATCACGTGATTGAGGTCAAGTGTGCGCGTGGGTGTTGTTTGAAGTTCCAAGTCCTGGTGTCCACAGTCGACAGCCATCTTTAACAGATCCGACCTACTAATCAACCACAAACTCCGTACGTTCGTCTGTATACTGCCTCCCCCCTTGACCCACAAGGGACGTTTTGAGTTACTTCAGTGATTTCGGTGAGTAAGTCGGTGCAAATTGTTTTTATTACGTTGGAAACCATCATGTACTTAAGATTGAATCAAATTTTGTATGAATATTTTGTAAGCATTCTGATCCATGGTTTCGGATACACAGAATGAAAGGAATAATCCATTTGAGGAAACAGGACAGCTGAAAATCCACGGCGGTCTACCCACACAATATATTCAGTTGATCCAGGGCATGAAAACTAGCATGCAATACTGAAAATCTTTCAATGATCAGTGTTGAACGTTCCACAGCGCTAGTTAGCACCTCTGAGTGTACACCTGGACGGACAATTCTACATTCGGCACCTAAATTAGTGCAACATGTGTATCCCGATGCAAACAAGATGGGAAGTTCGTTGATGTTCCTTGAACGGTCCGTAAATTCTGTGGTTGGTTTTTTGTTTGAAGTTTTGTTACACCCCAAAACACAACAAACAAAGAGCTTACAGTTGAGGAGCCTGAGTTGTTTACTGCAGTCAATACTGATATCAGGTTTATATAACAAACTGGATGGATGATTGACTGGGAGGAGCTGTCTGAGAAGCCACCGCATCTACTTGTTCACATTCTTTGAACCAACTGAAGGATTTCTCAGCAATTCTCACTGAAGTCAAAAAAGTATGGATTGAAATTGTATATGGGTTGTGAAAAAATACCATAATATATAAATTAAATTTTGCGGTTAGAAAAACCGATTCCACGATGCAATACATTCGCAGTGTATTTCAACATAAAAACTGACATACATAAGCATCTGAGAACATTCAAACAGTGGGTTAGGCGTTGTTCGCCCATGGTTAGCAGTCTTAAATAACCCGCTTTTCTAAGTCCGCATTATGAGATTTGTTTCTGATCGTGTCTCAATAATGCTTCTAAATGTCTCCGTTTTTAGGATGATTTGCTTGGGTGTTTCGACGATATGTCTATCTGCTTTTTCTCCCAACTCTCCTGGCTCTGGTTGAATCGTCATTATGTCAGTCACAAAAACCTTTGAGCAGTCCGATAACGTTTTACTGGACGATGTTAGATCAACCGGAGACTCGGGTTATACTTTCCAGTAGCTTAAACTTGCGCATAGTCTGGGTTGGATATATATGTGTATATGTGGACAGGCTGACAGCATGAAAATATGTGTACATATATTTCGACATTGAAAATGATCCTAAATCAATGATAGTAAACAGGCGAGATAGACAGGTACTTGCGAACTCGAATGACAGTCCACGGAAACGTGGGGTAGATTTGTAACTTGCAATAAAGGGGGACACTGAGGTTCAGCGTTTAACTGAAGGACAGGATCATAACAAGAGTCCAGAACGGCAGTAAAGAGCCACAAGCATGAGCCAGAGGTGCAGTAAATTACGCACACGACTTACACAATGGAAACCTCAAGTGGAATCACGTGACAACAGGCTGCGTTGCAACTTGCCCACTTAATCTAGGCGGTGAGATAAGCAGTACACTATCGTGATACATGTAAACAAATGTGGTACATTGCACAAGGGAGAGGAGTAAGGATAATAAAGTCGGATATGGTTTAACCGTTTGAAACTAATTTCAAATTTCGGGATATCGATTAAATATGGACACAACAATGACAAAGGAAATTGACAAGCCAGGTTAAATTAGGAAGTACGATTATACTACTCTAAATGTGTAAGTAATTAAAATTCGAATGTGACATTGAAAATGCAATCTTGGTAACGACGTTTTCTCTCACTAAGAATGGACAGGATCGCGTAGGTCAGCTGATATTGTGGTGTATCATCAAAGTCACTCACGAAGACAAAAATAAGGAACTGAAAGCTTACATTTACAGATGACTGGAAATTTATACCATTGTTATCAAACCTAATGTGGTGAAAAAGGTCCCGTGAGCCTATTTGCGCGAAGATTTGTGTAGGTGTGACAGCCATTCTGTCACACATCCATACTACTAAGCAGTAGTATAGATTTTGTTGTATATAAATTGGACACCTATAAAAATTGATCACAGCTGTCATAGTTTCATAGACGTTTCAGTCGATTACTTTCGAAAACAAACTCGAGTTTCGCTCTTGCTAGATCTCGTCAGTAATCGACTTCCGTACCACAGCAGATGCTGAAACTCCGATCAAGTTTTCTTTGGGCATTCATGTTGATCATTGCACCTCTGACCTCATATTGGCCGTCATCATACATAATGTAAACATATTTAACGTTTATTTTGTCACCGTAACCTGTCAGGTTAGTGCGACGAGACCTTTCCTATTAGTACGTTATAGTGAACCATTTACGTTAGCCCAAAGTTGAATACGTTCCAGTTCGTATATTGCACAGCGAGTTGGCGTGCATAGCTGTAGGTGAATTTGATGTTACCAATCGCGTACATACCGAATTGGCGGTAATGAAGATGTGTTTTCCTGGCGAAGTTGCAACAGACCCTGGCTGAAGAAATTAAAATAGCATGTTAATGAAACCTTTAAAACGGTAGAAAACTGGATTGAATGCAGAAAAACAGAATGAAAATACAACAACACAGAGCCAAACTACGAAAACTGCTCGATCCATTATCTGTCCAATTGGAATTTGTAACAGGAATGATTGTTTAAAAATTTAAAGACAGGAACAGCTTTAGTCACTTGTTCACACATTTGAAATTAAGTTATACGGTCAAAGTATGTTCAATGGAGTTTCCCGTTTATGTAATTAACACGTGTTTAACAGTGAAAATTCGTCCATGTATACTACGGGTTTGATGTTAGTTACCACTTATCGAATGTGCTCCATTCGGTGAAGCCATTTCTGACACAACTGAGTCCAGCGGACAAAACCAAAGGCACACCTGCGCACAATCAAGTCAAACTTCTCTGAACTGAAGGCATCTAAGTGAATACATTGTCTTTCGGGGTGTCAGCTAAATAATGAGTGATCGTAGTTATGTAGCAAATTGTTATTGATTATGCTCGCCTGACAATCACGATATAGAATGCTATGTAATTGGCCTGTTGATGAGTAACTGAAAACAGAGTTTTCACCAAACCATTTTTAACTCTGATGAACCCACGGGGGCTATTCGAAACAACGTGATACATTGATTAGCGTAGAGATCAAAAACGATTTCGCACCTGTGCACAAAGCCATGAACCCTAGTGAATTTGAGATTAACGATATAATTAACCGGCGAAATGGGTTATTATCTCGAACTGTTTGAAAGTCAATTAATGTTGATGATAATGCTGGGTAACCGAGTCCAAATGTGAAATTTCCGAGCTCCTGGCGTGGCTTCGTAGCTAAGCTGGTAGAGCGCTTGCCGCGTAGGGGCATGGTGTTTCTGTCGTTGGTTCGAATTTTGCTGAAGCCCTGACTTTTCACATTTGAGTCTCATCTAAAATAATCAATCTGCCACACTACTCATTTGATAATGCTGTTGATAACTTAGACCTGGCCTGTTTTCGTAGCTCAACTAGTAAAGCACTCACCGTGTCTGAGTATGCCGCTTCTGGTACTGGTTTGCATCTGGCTGGAGTTCGGATTTCTCGTTATTAGGCCTCTTCTAAATTACCGTAAATATGCCTGGTTTAGTCATAAGAAGAAGCGTGCAGCAAACAAGCTCGTTTTCAGTGTTTCATCATCAGGCTAAATGCAACACATTTATGTGGGTTCGACAGGGGTAGTACATCAATAGGGTGAGGGACAGTAATTATTAGTGTCAAGTTAGTCAGACTCATCAACTGTTTTTGGCAGATAAGTGCTCCTACGTAACAGATCGATCGGGGTTATTGATGCATGGCCACAGGAGGTTCAATGTTTTGACCACACGTTTTTCTGAGCATAACAGGGGTGAGTGTAATCGAATTGCTATGGCTTCTGCGATGGCTAATAGACGACCTTTGACCCACTTCGATTGCAATCCACAGACTCGATGGATCGGTTTGAACTAATCGGCCGGGTTGATCACATGGTTCGATTCGGCCAAGTGTACAGCGACCGCTGAAGAGCAAGTCTTCATCGACCCTCTAGCTAACCACACCGGATGGTGCTCCCGCATGCGTTCAGGTAGTCGCCTTGTTGTGCGGCCTACATAGTTTGTTCAACAGGAACAAACAAAACGTTAAACACAGAAAGAGGCAGCGTGTACAGGCGGCATATTTTCTAGCTGGAGGCGCAAAATTGGTGTGGAGTTAAATCGTATACGTAATTGAGCTGAGAAATAGGTTTTGTCAAGTGCTACGTTAATTTTCCTGGTTATATTCTCAGCATTATTGTCACCTTTGAAAGGTAACTTAATATAGACAGGCTTTTTGTCTACAGTTTGTGGTACATCTACCTTTGTACTAATTATCAGGCGTTTGGCTATAAACTGTTCTGGATAACCGTTTTCAAAGAGTGTGTTAAATACGAACTGTTTTTATTTTTCTGTGGTGTCATTTGGGCAAATTTCCACAGCTCTATCTAGTAAGCATCGGACTAAATTCTTCTTTTGTCTCAACGGTTGAATGCTACTGAAATGTTCAGGTCAAACAGTCTAGTGATAACAAACGACGACTCATTAGTGTTTAATATCAGTTCACCAGTTATATGACCAAGATAAAATGATGGCGATATGATTAAGATTGATGTCTGTGTAGGAGTGATTTTAACTAAGTTTGCTGTTTGGTGAATGTCAGCAGAACAATTGTCAAGTGACAAATGAACTCGACACCAGACCTGCAGGAGACGCCACCACTCCCCAACTGCTACACCGGTCGTTCCGATTTGTTTCAAAGTCCGCGTACACATGAGATTATGTCTGGCAGGGCTCATTACTGTCTCCAGTACCCTACACATTTAGCCAGCCCTAGGCAGGTATTACATATGGAGTAATCAAAATTCGTGGATTAGCAGCTGGAAACATCCCTCTACATGAGATCTCCCCTGAATCGATGAAATTAGATACTTCGATACCAAGTTTAATGGCACATCACCGCAGAAATTTAGGTATTGTTAGAATTTCGGAAAGAACTACTGCCACGATGTTTTCGTATTCACCGTGGGGTTTCGTAGATCAAACTGAGTGGTGGTTGTATCACACTGAAGGTAGAAAATACTTCAGGCCACCATCTCAGTTTCGAACATGATGCGTGAACATCTCGCAAAATCTGAGTAGTCAGTGACTGACAATGATTCTCAGTTTTACAAACTCCAGCTGCCACAAAAGCCTTAGGGTAACCATTGAACACCTCCGTATGGACCTACCAAGAAGGAATTAAATCTTGAGATCTGAGCATTCACTCAACCGTGTCTGAAGTTATGTAGTTGCATGATACTTTACCACGTTCAAACCGTTCTTCAGGAAGCTGTGAGTTATTCGAGAAACCTTCCGAAGTTTTGAATAGTTGATAAAATTTTCAATATTTGTTCAAACAAACCTAACATTGTCCAGCATGCGTTAGTTGTGTACGGAATAAATACGCATACATGTTTGCTGGTGAGGGAATTTTGTTGTTTGTTATTCTGCCACAACGTTCATCTCAGTTTAAGGTGCGTGCAACTGCTTTTCGGTTTCCTTTGTACAATTTCATTCCAACAAAACATTCTGGTTAGTTTCTTCTGCCACTTTTTTTATCCAAAAAAGTGGAACTGACGTGAATGTTAGTTACTGATCCAAGATAGTTAGTAGTACATCTTCTTGCATCCATGCGACCCAGATTCTGTACTAATGATCTTGTTGACCGCCGTACCCTTGACTCTACAATAGCTTCGAACGAATGATTACATTTCCATACTCAACTAAGTCTCTTCAAGAGTAACGTCAAGATAGTTTACCTGTATATAGAAGCTCTATGATGAATATCTCGTCAACTGTTTTGTATAAAACTATGGTAAAGACATACCGATGGTAAAGTTTGTTCAGCATCCAGACGGAATATATTAATTTTGAGTTGACTGGAGAGGCTTTCTTATGGAATCTTTGATACGCTTGAAAAGAGCGACTACGGCGTGTGCTGGTTAGATCGCCAGACAATTGCCTAACTTCCCGTAATTACACGTGTCTGGGCCTTTGGGTGTAATAATCTGAATGAAATGAGTGGTGGCTACCACGTTAGCCTTATGTGGAAGTGCAGACCGGATTTCTAGTTTTGCTGCTGAAGCAAACTTGTCTCCATAATTGGTTTTATCCTTTGTGCCATTTAATGCACCAGTGCTCTTAGTAGGCCGGCTTTCATAACCGTGGGATTAACCTTTCCGAAGCAGAATTCACTGGGCGTTTGTATTGATGCACACAAAATGTCTTCGACACAGCTGGTGTTTGTTGATGAATGTCACTTTGACCTTTGAAATGAGCTTGTTAAAAAACTTCCGTTATTATTCTGACCACCCGAGTAGATAAATTTGAAACGTGATAATAGCTCTATCTCAAGTAACGACTAAATAGCCTTACTAATGATCTCGGCATTACTTATTTGGGCAATTTGTGTGTTCATTATATCCTATTTCAGATTGGGAAATTTTTTTAATCAGTTTTGTATTCTGAATTTTTTAGAACCATTGGATGTTGACGAAGAACTTTAGTTGGTATACATTGAAAATTACTTACAATATACCACAACTTTTGCAGTCACACAGACAGTTTAGCCACCCTCAATAAAATGCACTCGATAGGAAATTCAGTCTTCTCAAAACGCCGAAAATCATTATCACTAACCGAAAGTGTGATCATGTGACCCATTATTTTATTTGGTTACGCCTGATGAGTAATGATAATTCATGGGTCAACAGTTGAAGGTTATAAAATAGTTACCGTGTCTCCTCTCCAGACGATCGTGAAAACAAAGCTCACAACATGTGGTAGGATAAGTCGATCGGATCTAATGCGTGGCCACTAGTCCGATGGTCAATAAAATTGTCCCAGAGCGACGTGGATCGGAATTCAAATCCAGACTGTGTTATGGATATTCACAATTAAAGAGCGAACTTTGAGGTTAATACCATTCTCAGTAGAGAACTGGCTGAATGATCTGTGAAAATACGAAAGTTGTAATCATATACAAATGATGTATGGATTGTAACAATCAACTTTCTTGTTATCTCTGAATATCGTTTCATGACAATTAGTGAGTGTTTTCCACATTTATTGTGTGTACCAAAGTTGCCACTATACACCGAACCTCATAATTCTTTTTGCCGCCCAAATGTTTTGATGTAACTAAGCAACCGTTAAGAAATATAAACGCACTTCTTTCAGAAGTGACTACATAGAAATTTCAAAGTATTTCACATCATATCGAGGTGCCCGATACATTTTGTCAGTGGTTTCTTCAAGGTCTTATCTCTGAACAATTGTTCTTATATTTTCAGTATGAAGCTTGCCGACTAATCGATACAGTCGCAGTCAGTAACCTATACAATGCCACTTTTAAAAACGATTAAATTTGTTTATTTTTTCTGTTTGATACCTGAAGTTGTATTTGTTCTTGAGAAAAACCTTTTGATACCAACAATCTCAGTCTGCTAGGTTATGTTCACTACATATTTGAATATTTTCAGCTCGAAATGAAAATTTTCCAAAAAGACTGCACTAGAATTGTGACAACCACCCATTTGTGGAGCTTAACACCGTGCACTCTCTTGATGAATATCGACATCCTCTATTCAGATTTGTGGAAGCACACTTCATTGGTCCATCTTACCGTGTGGATCAACTTAGTACCTCCCATTGTGTTTTTGGTTAAACACCATTTGACAGGTTATTTATATCTGATGGCCACTAAATAAGTATGATTTTTAAGAAGGATTTATCTTTTACCAGTAGTTCATCTCTTTAGCGGAGAATATAACACATCGATTTGGTAAACAAGACAGGCGAACAACAACAAAACCTTGATCACTTTTCAACTGAATCTATCATAACTTGTCATAGCAAGATTAACAATTCTGTATTTGCGAAACAAACTTACAATCTTCTTTTGTTTGGTTGTCACGGAGTTTGAATTCCAGTTGAAGTTTGTTGCACCGACCTTGAAGATTCAGTATTTCTTTCAGAAAGAAGGCGGTGTTTAAAGTTAAATATCTTGTTCTGAAAAAACATCAAACTGTGTCAATAACAATGTTTGCCTCAACATCACTAAGCTCTGAAACTTTTTAATATAACGTTCTCCTAATTTTCATTTAGAGGGATTAAGCCTACTTTTTTCAGATGTTCCGCCTCTTTTTCTCTCGTAAATCGAAATTGTTCTATTATTTGTGATAAATATGCATTCTGTAAATCATCCAGCCTAACTACAAAAAACAAGTGAGAGAGGATTTTATAAGCAGTTTATCCTAACTGATCATCAGTGAATTGGTTGACAGCTGTACTTACCTTGTTGGTTCTCATCATTCTACGCAATTTGCGGGGTCCAATCCATGACCTATAAACAAACGTCAGGTTAGAGCACAACTTATCAAAAGATCATTAGGATCAACATCTTGTAGTTAACTCCTTCTAACACTCAAATATGTAGTACTGTGCATATCATCATCAGTTGCGAAATGAAGGAAGCTGGTAATCTTTTCGTCGAACTCTCTTCTCGTATACTTCTACTTTAGAATGACTGAAGAATCTCATGCCAACTTTTGATCACTGACCTAATAACAGGAAGTCAGATAACAAATTCAATTATCACCGGAGTAATTAATCAATTGATGAACATTTCAACCAAATTTGATGAAATGACGTACAAACTTACGTCTCATGCCTGTGCTTACAGCCTTAAAATAGTGTATGCCGTAAAATTAGCTCAACGAATTACTTAAACTGTATGGGTTAGATTAAAGAAATATTTATTGTATTTTTCAACATATATTTCCTTGCTGATTTAAAACAAGTAAACTACTTGTATCCTGTTGTTTTGGCAAGTTTTTGCCTTGCATCACCGTGACGGTTGAGTTTGAAAGTTTGCTTCGGTGCAGAAACACAGTGTGTTTATTGTACTATCACTTGCTTGGTTTTGTGTCCCAGTGAGGAAGCTTTGTCAAGTTCTGTTTCATAATCCACAGAAAAATAGAATTGATGAGTTCATATCTCCTTTGCTCTAAGTTATGAGCCAAGCTGTATGTGGGAGTTTCTGGCAAGTATGCTGATAGTTGCAGTGAGACATATCTGTTGTCATTTTTTTGATAGTCCGTAGAAATCAATAATGTTTTCATTGTGTGCCTGCATCTTCCAACCTTCTTGTTTGTTTATGTCACACATATCATTCGGCTCACCAGTAGCACTTTTGATTTGGTTCAAAAGTTTTGTAGTAACGTCGACAATGATAAAGCAGTGAGTTATTTTGCAGATGAGTAATTGTTTGACTGTCTTAAAGTAATCGACCATCATTCTCTTCTTGTGAGCTGGTAGAATGATTGTGTCCTCATCTTTATTTAGGCTGGTCAGTGTATCGGTTTTGGTAAATACACTGAATCATCTATTACGGACCTTTACTGGAACGACGGTTTATTGAATTATCTGTGTTTTTTCCGACAATCCTTCAGACTGCTGTGTGTATTCCAGGTGTATGAAATATTCCCCGTTTGTTGCAACTTTCGCTTCGAAACTGAATATTTTATGAGTGACATTTTGTTCATGTTTAGGTAATGACCGGCCGTAGATTAACAAGTTTTGATGGTGTTTTTATTTCTGTTTGCCAGTTTTTACATCAATTCGATCTTCTTCCGTAACATCCATAACTCTAGGTCATATTGCGACCTTCAGTTTCTTCGGATCTTGATCATCACGTGTCTGCCAACAGCTTACCACCTTTGGCCAAAATAATGTCTTCGAAATTCGGTAACCAACTATAAGCATCGGCGAGTAAAATGCTTAGCGAACGTTTTCATTCTGTCTGACTATCATTCAAGCTTGAGTGTGGTTGACTGATAATGTTTAGCTGGAGCATGATAGCAGAACGTTTGGACGCAGACCCTCTAAGAAAGAATAACTGTTTATGCATGGAAGCTCTCAACTGTCAAAACAACCACCAAAATTATGACAAAACGAGCTATATCCGACTCCCGTATGAAAGAACAGGAGCAAACTACAATACCATTTAATTCAGAAAGAAAACAGAGTAGTGTTTTATGGAGTATTTCTGTGCGAGGGTTACACACGAAACTTTGTCAGACGCAGCCTGTTGTAACCGGAATGGAAAGCAAACTAGGCAACAATCAACAAAATGAAATACTTTGACACATGTAAAAAACCTATCAGACTTGGTTGCCAAGCTGCTTCTACCCCACGGCATCACAGTGTCACGCAAACCAACTGAACCTGTATGAAAAATATCAAAACACAATAAAAACCTCAAATCCATCGAAATACAATGTGTACCACATGAGATCAAATGCAAGGACTGGGAAAGGAATTACGTCTGCCAAATCGTACAAATGCTATCTACGCGACCAAATGAGAAATCATTGTCTCTATGACTTGTAAACGACAAGACCATAATTAAAACACACACGCAGCATAAACACCGCACTTATCCTTGTTGAAAGAAATGCAAAACCTACGACGGAACTTCTAGAAGCCCGATATTAATCAATTAATTCTGTACGCAGTTAAGTAGATTTAAACAAACTCCACCAAATGGTGTAAGAAGGGACTTAATAAGGTATAGCCCTGGCCAGTTGAGACTATACAACTGAACAGATCAACGTTGAAAACAATCAGACGTCATTAATCTGAAGTTCCAAGGCAACAATAAGTAACCGATCAATTCCACGGTCGAAACTCAAAGGCGACAAAATTGGTCAATCAGATTTTTGGTCAAACGTTCATAACAACAAGATGTAACTAAGGAGACTTCAGGCAACAAGAAATGGGCGATCATATTTCACGTCGTATGGGAAATCGTTTAAAACGACGGACATTCGTCGACCTTCGTCGATCGTAACACTCAGACCTCGAGGGTCAAACTCACTCATTGTTGATGTCACCTTATTTAACGAGAAAACGTCTGTAACATAAATGGAAAGCTCGGTGAACAACTAATCGGGACATACACTCAAATCAAACTACCGTATATGCCGTCATTTCCAGCGATCATAGTGATGTTAAAGTCGCTGGTTTAAATTCAACATAATGCCAGATTTTTCACGGTTGGGTTTCTTTGGAACTTTCCAAGCTGCGCATGCCGGTGATATCTGACTGATAACAAAACATCCAGTTGAGTTGTTGAAATACATTTGGAACCTAAAATGTGTCAGCTACAAATTTCGTCGATTGTCCATGTAAAGATGGTTCACAAATTTCCACTCAACTACGGCAAACACAGGCAACTATTTGATATCTATGCAAACATTAAACTTATACACCGAATATTGTGTTCGGTGTAGGCATCATGTTGACCAAATAAATTATCCTTGAGGCAGGACATCAAAAACATTCGGTAATATAAAGGATTAAATGTAAATCTAATGTTATCTTTTTAAAGCACGATAACTGTGGGTACGTTCAAGGCTTGCGTAAAACTGTTGATGAGTATACTTGAAAAAACAATAGCTTTGAATAGTTAGATTCTGTAATCTGTTGTTCAAACTTAAGCTACCACGTACTTTGATATGCACTAACAGTTTGAGGAGAGCTTAAACAACCAATCTTACTGGTAAGACACTTAACAAGAGTTTGTCTACTTCAATTGAATTGTCACTCAGATGACTGACCATGTAACTGACTCCTGGAACTTGTCCGGGGATGACAAACTCAAAACACACAGTTGTACAAAACGTATGATTGTGATCATGTTGTTGGCCTGAGCCCGACTAAATAAACCAACCGTTTATCATTTATAAATAGTTATATCCCGACATGCACAATTGCTGACTAACACACGGTTAGTGAGAGTTCATAGAACAGTTACATTGGTGTTGTTAGTGTCTTCTAAATTCACTACCTGACTGTCGATCGATCCTGCTAACCAGTAAATCATTTACCGCTTAAGATTTCGAATCCTGATTAATGAGTAAAGATTCCATGTCGTAAGTTCTGACTGATATATGTACGCATGAACAATTCGATGTGAACGTTTCATTGATGATTTGAATATTCTTACAGTACAGGTTTGGGTGGTTTAATTGACAAACGGATGGACACTAGAAAGAATGCGCTGGTCATCCTTATTCTTTTACCGATAACCGGTCTCGTTACAAAGACATTTCACCAATGAGGATAGAAGATATAGGTGTCGAATTGCCAACATTTTGTTTACTCTGTCCAATCACGAACGTAAAACAAACTGTATAGAACATGCAGAAAGCAGCAGAAACAATCGACGATTTTGTTTATAGTTTCAAATATGCCCATTACAATAATGAGAATAAAGACATATAGGCGGAAGTATGTTTTTGATAATTCATCTTCAGGAAGGTACAATTATATAAGGAGTTAATACAGTAGGGTCGAGATATCGATCAGACTTATTACAGAGAAACTAGGTCTCTGGTCAGTTAATTAGCGATGGCTTGATTGGTCGGATAAGTCACGCTTGTCCATTGGTTTGACCGCGTAGGTTGACTACCGACTCGGTGCATTTGTGACCATGGTAGGTGCAGAGCCAGAACAGACCATTTTGATGACATAATAACGGGTCATGATTTTCGATGTGGCCCACTTGTGAAAAGTCAGGGCTTCGGCTGAATTCGAACCAGCTACAGGAACACCACGTCTCATGAAATGACGATTATCATCAGCTCCAGGACAGACAAATTGTGTTTATGCACACACAAGACGTGTTGATTACCATTGCTTTATAGAAGCCAAGCAGTTTCGTTTTCCGATTACGCAACAATACTTGAAACGAAATGGCGGGGTCAAGAAAGCGACTTACTTGCATGATGTGATTAGCATGAGATGAGGTGGGATTCCGTCCAAATTGCTCAGGTGCCACTGACTGTGGCGTCATGACAAAACTCAACCATTTAGACATATACCTAGCAAATTTTTGTCATAGGCACCGACCTGTTCCGCCGATACAGGACATCACTTCAATCGTAAGTTTACATGTGAGAAAGAACATTTCGACAGGTCACGATTGTGAGCAGTTAGAACGTAACTCCTAGGTGTGAGTAGCAACCGCAAATCAGCCGCCGAATATGTAGGTGATAGAGCACGCTGTAATTTTGGCTGTGCATATCAGTGAACTTCTCGGGATATCAGTTTGTGAAAAGCACCTTCCTCAATCTCTCTTCTCTCCTTTCAAGCAGTCACCGGTATAGATCCCCGAGGCTCTATGAAACAGGATTCGCGTCAGATATCATCTGAAAGTAGTTGGCGCAAAGGAAAAAAACCCAAAAATACTGACCGCTCCAAGTGACCTCGCGGTTCACTGTACACCTAATCGTTGATTGTTTCTATTGCTGTTGCTATCCACATGTCCTGTATATTCCAATGTTTTAGTTCCGTGACTGAAGAGAGCAAACAATACTTAACGGTTCGCAACGTATGCCTTCTATCGTTATCGGTGGATTAGATCAAGAGAACTCGGTGTTTTAAATTTAACAAAGATCATTCACACATGTGCTGCTTATTTCTAGCATTTTTCTGTCGGAATGGCAGTATATAGTGGCCTATCGGTATCTACGAGTTGTATGTATTCTGATACCCTGTCGGAGTTCTGGTCGCTTGCCTTAAACTGCTTGATTATTTGGTCTCATTGAACAGCATTGATGTTAGCTTGGTTGAACTAGCGCAAAAGTGACTGACATTATAACAAAATACCTCAGCATCAAATAAAGCAGAATAGAGAGCATAACGTTCAGTAGAAGTAATCCAACTCTGCATTGGTGTAAGAAAGTGAAAGCTGTTGACATTTCCTGGAAAATCCATATTGGTCGCGTCCTTCATGCATTGTTAAACTGTCTTCGGTACATAATGTATAGTATTCGGTTAGGCAAAACAAACAGACTGATGTGGAAATTGTATTAGCAAAGAACACAATAGTCGACGGAAATAACTGGACGGTCAACTGACAATGGGGTGTGTGTAAGAATAAGCGAAAATGCGCTGAACTTTGATCAAAGGCCGTGTCTATACTGCTGAGCTCGGGCTACCTGTCTACCCGTTAGAAGTACTTTTTCGAGGACCAGAGTCAAGCTAACACTATTACATACCACTAAATAAGATAGAAGACGAACGTTCGCCTTTAGAAAAATTACGCTATCTGTTCATAGTTTAAACGCCCATCCAGTGGCTTAGATTGTTATGTTAACTATGGTTTATCTCTGAAGCTACATATACGTTCTCTTAGAGTTTATGGTTGACACCCTGGAGGAGGCTGGAGCGCCTTAGTGCACAGTTTGGTAAACCACACTGGTGGAATACACGGGATCCATTAAGCAAACGGATCTAAACAAGTGCTTTGCTGCAATACTCCTGGTTGTTCCAAGTTAGGCATTCAGTCGAAATTTCGTAGTATGGGTTTTGATTTGAATGTGTAATGTCATCATTATACGACTAAAGTGGAGCGTTCCACATTCATCGAACACGAGCGATTAACGTCTGAGTTTTGTGAATGTTTACGTTAGATTCATTCTCTCAGTCGAAGACATGTCAGTCGTTAAATGCAGCTCACTATATTTGGTTGATACATATGAGTAGTTCAGCGTCGACCTTGCCCAATCAAAGGGGTTAATTCGACAATTATGTGCCACACGCACTTGAAAAACTATGCGAGGAGTGATGCTTAAATAAAGTGTAATATTTTACCTGTACGGGACCAATTGTCCATTCGATTGGTTGTCAATTCCTTTGTTTACCTGATGACGAATGGAATATCTCTAAGTAATGCAGTTAAGATGAAAAATCTTAAAAGTTCGCCTCGGCAGTTCTACTTCGAATAGATAGGCAAGTTCGCAATTGACCAGATAACAAATAAACAAATGTATATTGATAGCTTAAAACGATATATTAAATGAAAGACAGCTCTAGCTTATCGGAATTTATAATACATTTGGATCAGTCAAGTATACTAGTAATCGCATATCTCCATATTGATTCGTTGTCTTTATGTGTACACTCGCCTGCGTCGTTTCTTATGACGGTGCGAAACTGCGGTTACCAAATGGGATAGTCAAATGTATTCCTACTTAGGCTGAACCTGGAATGAAACAGACTACGAAAAGTGGTATGGCTCAACCAGTACAACTGAAACAATCACTATCATCGACTTCAAATACATATATGTGTGGACATTATGTCATTTCCGGAAAATGTCTTCAAACTCATTCACACGATCAACAATAGACGTATGTTTCAGTTCGCCGAGGCTGTCGGTACTCAAAGGTAGCAGTCATTCCTCGACTGGTTGAAAGATATGGTCGTCCGCCTGAAACTGTCGTTGTGGATTATCCTTTCCGTTTTTTGTGTACATGTACAGTTCTGCATACTTTCCGAATATCTTTGTTTTACTCTGCTATACAAAGGCTGACGTTGTAGCATATTCCCAGTGAGATGCAACAAATGTTACAGCTGACTGTTTTTGGATTATATTTTCAAATTTGTTTCGAGAAACAAGTTCTCAATGATAAAAATGCTTCTGTAGCAGCTTTCGGGTAGTGTACTTGACATTGTATTTATCTCATATCAGTGATATTCGTAAGTCATACATAAAGTAAACCCCTATATGTTTTCTAACAGGAGATAGTGATCACCCCTCTGTTTAAAGGTCCCACCTGCATTAAAGTCACCAGAACTAACTCACTTTCTCATCTACGGAAGTCTGAATGATGTATGTTGGTCGATCGGTTGGTTATTTAACTTCCACTATGAAATGAACTCATCTTTGAGTCGTTCCTCACTAGATACCGTACCACATTCACATTTGACTGAACGGCAACCACCACGACCACGTCACTTGTCCGCCTGTAGCTGTCATAGAAAAATTACAGTGACATCGATTGGAGTTAACATGTAGTAACTTTGTCCCCCTATCAAGACAACAGGACAATCCGATCACTACTCACGATCGAAAGTGGTTGAGTGTTCACATGTGATAGGTCGATCGTGCCCAATGTGAGGTCAGTAGCACAGTGGTCAACACGGTTGCCTCATGAACAGCGTGGTCGGAGTTCTGTTTCCGGTCATGGCAATAATATGCACTATTGACGAGCTCTAATGGGAGCGAAACTCGAGTCCAGTGATTCTGCTTTTTGAAAGGGGTCGACTGGAAATTCTATGGGAATGTGACATCTGCGATCATTTGTGGATGATGTTCAACTCAAAATGGTACCAGTATATAGATTTACCGTAACTCCTGTAGTTAACTATTCAATGCACCCAAGTCAATGAAATGTTTTGATCCTCAGATGTCTTAATGTTGTCACGTGACTCGTCCTTATCCTTCCTGATTGGATCACACAGTATGATTTAGCGAAACTGCTACTCCGTGAAGTGCACCTTCTTTTCAACAAATATTCTAATGGAAATCTTCTTTACAGGGCCATCTGCCACATGTTTGGTATACATACACTTTTCTCCCTCACGTGATTTACATTGGAGTCCTGGACACTTATGAATACAAAGCAAAATTATATGCAGCTGTTTTTAAACCAGCATTTTGTAATATTTATTCACTCATCAAATTAGCGAGTGGTTGCGAGACTATTATAATTTTATGGCGGAGGTCGTTGTGCGTGATTTATAGTACTTCGAAATAATTAGTGAGGCATATATGGCTAATAATATACGACTCCATGAAAATCGCCACATTTTACGTTTTCCGAGAGGTCATCATGCGTTTGTAATGAAAAGTGTCACTCACAACGACGCCACGCTAAATGCGTGGGTGGTAATGTTTTTATATTTGTGACATCTCCAGTTATTTAAAGGGTGATATTTGCATAATTTGCGCACGTATGTATAGTATTTACGGAATCACATTACGAGCATAACTTGATACAGAAAACTTTATGCCGCAGTTCTTGATTTGTACTAACACACGCAACACATAAAACTGACTTAAAAGTAAAACGTTCAGACATTTATAACGTGCACACCGTTGTCACTTGACTACAGGTTTCACAGTTCTTAGATTTTCAACCGGTTACTAACTATACCCGAGTTTCGCTCTTGTTGGATTACTTAATCAGTGAGTACCATTGCCATGACTTTGATCTGCTGTCCTGCTATATGCTGCTGAAGTAACTGCGTTGAATGCTGCACAAGTAATCTCATTATCAGATTAGTATAACCGAAAGCTCAACTCTAATAGCTTTTGAGTAAGGCTCAGGTTGACAGTCGCCTAGAAAAGCGACAGAGTATCGGTCTGTTTAATTCCGGTCGATCATTCAGGATCAAGTTGAAATCACAGAAAGCCCAAAATATATTAAGCGATGTTTTTAGTATTGCAAATTTATGCACTACTTAGTCCACCTAACTTATGGCGAAAGTCGAGCTTGATATTCGTCTACAAAGAGGCCTGTGGTCAATATGTCTTGAAGGAGCAGCTGTTATTTAGTGTACGCGGTGTTGAATCTGTATGCCTCGAGTTCTCTGGTCGTTGCCACTCACAAGTAACCTAGATCATGTTTACATATTAACGGGCATCAAACTTGGGGATCAATACAGTTTATGGATTTATCCTAGCAGCATTATGAGAACCTAACGGAAATGTACGAGCATCCGTACTGTGTGTGCTGTAAACCCATTAATTATATAGAAGGCATGTAATATATATATATAGGTAACGAACTCGAGTTGATGGCCAGTGGTTAACTCTATGGTTAATGCTTCAAATGACCACCAAAGTATTACATAGATTTCACCTAATTTCACAACCGCAAATGCTGTTTAGAAAAGGCATCTCGTTGGTCGGAAGCACGGTTTCAAACAGTGGGAAACTAGTCTGTTGCAGACAGCTTGGAACTAAAACATTACTTTACACAATACGTAGTTCTTGAAGAAGAAAATGATACAAAAGAATAATATGTTCTGTCCTGTCAAGCGGCAAATGCATTACGTTTAGCTAATATCACTACGCGGACACATAACCGACCTGCATCAAACAACCCCTAACGCTTGCTGTTCACGCTTCATCAACTAAACACAGCTAATGGGTTTAAAGTCGCTTACATGGAAACCAGTCACCTTCTTTTTTGCAGTTGATATAGTTGCCATGACGAAACACCATTACATTCTACGAATACAATACGTTGGTAGTCCGTTGTTAATTAGCGTGGCCTTTGAAAGGTTTGAGCATTTGTAGATGATTGATATTTCTTCACAGTCTATTTTAAGGTTTTAATTTGATTCCATAGACGCAGTAGACCTTAGTGATTATCCGTATTTTTTCAAAGAGGTCCTTTCTAACAGAGACAATGTTGAATGCTGATTTCCATCTCAGTAAACAAACATATTCACGTCTACGAAGCAATAAAATAAGAAAGCAATTTGTAATGCTTCTTCATTTTCTGTACCTATGGAATGAGGATTGGTGTATAGTTTATAAAAAAAATTAAAATCATCATTACGATGTTATACTTTTGGCAACATTACAACACAGAACTATGAAAATTTTGAACGATAATTATTGACCACTTGTGGTATGTGGTTAAGTTAAACCAAAACAGAGTGGTGATGTGATAGCTAAAAAAACACTTTTGTAAACATAGATTTAAAAAATATTTCTAATTTCTTCGGTTGACCAGTGAACTGAAGTGTCGTTATTCCGCAGAAGGTGAAAATTAAGTCGGAAAGATCTGTGCACAACACGTCCAACAAACTAAATCTACCAAACTGGTGGAAAATATATGTAAAAGTTGTACTTGGATTCGTTAAGGGAAAAGACGGGGACTGCGGATGTTACATAAAAACTATACAATCAAGAAGTTATCATGCCGGCTACTGCAGTCACATTGGACGTAACTAGATAACCTCGGGCAAATGTTGGACCAATTTTGCTATTGACTATCGTTAAACTTGTACCATCCCATCCAGAAGAGACAAAGCAGCTGTGCTGTTAACACCAGCTTATAACCTTACCAATAAGAATTTTTTCCAAGATAACTTGAAAGTGAATAACCGATGGGAGCTTCTCACCATGTAGAAATCACAGAAATACTGTAAGGTTAAATGCGAACTACTGACTATGGTAAGGCGATGGAGAATCTGACACATAAATGCAAAATCACACACAATTGTTCCCAGATGTCACATTCCCATACAATCTCCAATCGGCCCCTTCGAAAAACAGAACCACCTGACTCGGGTTTCGCTCTCATTAGAGCTCATTATTAGTTCATATCCTTGTCACTGCCGGAAATAGAACTCCGACCACGATGTTCATGACGCAGTCGTGTTTACTACTGCGCGACTGACTTCACATTGGGCACGATCGATTTATCATATGTGAGCGCCCAACCGCTTTAGCTTGTGAGTAGTGATCGGGTTGTTCGACTGATGACATTACACATTCAAATCAAAACCCATACTACGAAATTTCGACTGAATGCCTAACTTGGAACAACCAGGAGTATTGCAGCAAAGCACTTGTTTAGATCCGTTTGCTTAATGGATCCCGTGTATTCCACCAGTGTGGTTTACCAAACTGTGCACTAAGGCGCTCCAGCCTCCTCCAGGGTGTCAACCATAAACTCTAAGAGAACGTATATGTAGCTTCAGAGATAAACCATAGTTAACATAACAATCTAAGCCACTGGATGGGCGTTTAAACTATGAACAGATAGCGTAATTTTTCTAAAGGCGAACGTTCGTCTTCTATCTTATTTAGTGGTATGTAATAGTGTTAGCTTGACTCTGGTCCTCGAAAAAGTACTTCTAACGGGTAGACAGGTAGCCCGAGCTCAGCAGTATAGACACGGCCTTTGATCAAAGTTCAGCGCATTTTCGCTTATTCTTACACACACCCCATTGTCAGTTGACCGTCCAGTTATTTCCGTCGACTATTGTGTTCTTTGCTAATACAATTTCCACATCAGTCTGTTTGTTTTGCCTAACCGAATACTATACATTATGTACCGAAGACAGTTTAACAATGCATGAAGGACGCGACCAATATGGATTTTCCAGGAAATGTCAACAGCTTTCACTTTCTTACACCAATGCAGAGTTGGATTACTTCTACTGAACGTTATGCTCTCTATTGTGCTTTATTTGATGCTGAGGTATTTTGTTATAATGTCAGTCACTTTTGCGCTAGTTCAACCAAGCTAACATCAATGCTGTTCAATGAGACCAAATAATCAAGCAGTTTAAGGCAAGCGACCAGAACTCCGACAGGGTATCAGAATACATACAACTCGTAGATACCGATAGGCCACTATATACTGCCATTCCGACAGAAAAATGCTAGAAATAAGCAGCACATGTGTGAATGATCTTTGTTAAATTTAAAACACCGAGTTCTCTTGATCTAATCCACCGATAACGATAGAAGGCATACGTTGCGAACCGTTAAGTATTGTTTGCTCTCTTCAGTCACGGAACTAAAACATTGGAATATACAGGACATGTGGATAGCAACAGCAATAGAAACAATCAACGATTAGGTGTACAGTGAACCGCGAGGTCACTTGGAGCGGTCAGTATTTTTGGTTTTTTTTCCTTTGCGCCAACTACTTTCAGATGATATCTGACGCGAATCCTGTTTCATAGAGCCTCGGGGATCTATACCGGTGACTGCTTGAAAGGAGAGAAGAGAGATTGAGGAAGGTGCTTTTCACAAACTGATATCCCGACTAGTTCATCAATATTCACAACCAAGATTGATTGATCAAGACTACTGTGTGTGCGGTTCCTAATGTGAGGATCTTTTTCAAACGTGCTTAACATAGGTGATCATATCACAACTGGCGTAATTCAGAAACGATAAACAGAGTAAAGTGGTTTATTTTAAGGATTTTGAGCCGGATGTTTGTCCTAGTAGAGGGATAATCGTTTAGAGTTCGAGTATTTACATTTTTGTAGTAACAATTTCTATTACTCCAGGAATTGCTCCTGTTGAATCGTTGTTTGTCGTTTGCGCGCTGAAATTCTTTCGCACCCGGTTTTATGTCATTGGCGCTGTTTGGCTGCACAGTTGACGCATAAAAGCGTTCCAGTATATTCATTCTTCTTCTTGCTTATAGTATTTTCCCCAGACTAGTTGTAAAAGACAAATTTCTGTTTTGGTGTTTCACTTCGAAATGGAATATGTGAGCCGTCTGTGTGCATGCAATAAATACACGCAGTTGTGTGTAATATTTTACTGATACGACCCAACGTCTTTACAATATATCCGAGCCCTACTGCCAGCTATCATTAGTACGAGACACCCGATTCTTGTTCACTTTGATTGCAACCGGTTCATGGATACCTTAAAATTAGTGAAAACTTGTTTCCTCAGCTCTTCTTATTTTGTTGTCTAGTTTGGAAAACGATGCTCTCGAGTTTATGAACTTAGGTTGTTTACAACAGACTATCAAGTAACATTTACCTTATTAAGAAAGAAAGCTTTAAGCTTAATCTGCTCTTTTAATTCCAATAACACATCGCCTAAGTTTGGGAAATATTAAATGAACCCTAGTGAAACATCTTCAACAAAGCCGGGTGCAAAGAAATAATTAGCAACATAACCAATGGGGGAATGCACAAAAATGTGATCGATAACACTACAACATGTAACAACTATGTGCGAACAATAGGTTGAGAACGACGCCAGCATTAGAGCAAGAATTTTTGCAACACTTTATTTAGTGTGATCGTGAATTTCAAGAGCAGACATGCACAATAAATTTGAAGTCCGGAATTAGAGAATTGTAAACCTGTATACACTTCGTGAGGTCCCACATGGAAGAGGTATCCTATTGGGTTTTGTCTGTAATCAAGTTTGTCCATTTGACTTTTCGAGTGATCACGCCGGTTAGGCGGTGCAAGGTGAACTGACAGAAATACCTGCACGTTTAGTAAATCAAAGAGATTTGCGCGCAGTGCATTCACGATGAGGAAGCAAATTATCAGCCAGGTGCAAAGTACTTATGAATTTGGTTTTCTAGGTGCGTTGGAGGAAAATAGCGAAGGATTAGAGAAACCCATAAACAGCCTACTATCAACTGTCATAAACAAAACACCTGGCCTATTTGCTGCCAGATTGAGACCGTTATAACAAAGGTTGTATTTAGTTGGTTTCGGTGCATTCATTCTTGCTCATATGTGACGTTTTAGCCTTCTGCGGGTGATATTATCGTGTAAATGATACAGTTCGTTAATCTGATCGACCCATGCCTGCCAGTAGAGGGTATCAAAATGCGCACAATTTCGGTTGGCTTAGGTTTTTTACAAACATTTTGGTAACTACTCACCCTTCTTTTTCCACATTCACAGTTCTGGTGAACAAAAGAGTGTATGCACCTATGACTTCATTTTAACAAGCCACAAAATACATTAATGGGACTGTGCTAAATCTGTAGGATAAAGGGCAAGTCATTGTGAACACAGTTTTCGTTCATCATCCCAAACTCACTAAATACAGACTGCTTTTAACACGAAATTTTAACTCAAAACTGGCCTAAAACAGAAAACCACTCACACTTAAGGGAACTTCGGCGTGTTTCGTACGGTTTTCTGTGTCATACAGCCTAATGACTGATATTTTGTAGACCTATATGAAATGCAAACGGCATTCAGGCTTGTCATTTTTCAACACCTGTATGAAGCATGTCAGTAAGGCATATCGAAGCTGAACTCTGTCTTAAGTGTGCCGCAACTTTAATCTAAAGTGGGAATTGTCGCTCTGAAATGAATTACAACCATCTTCTATAGAGATGTTGGGTTTCATCCAATTTATGTGGACGTACTATCTACAGGAACGCAGCCTACAGAGTTTACCCGTTGGCATTTCGATGTTTGCTCATATATATCTCACAGTAACCAGGTCACTCATCCTGCTTATTTGTCAACCAGTTGCCCAGTGTACACAACTACTCGAGACGAGGTTCACATGTGAACAGTAGGTAAATTTGTGGACAAAAGTAGTGAACTAGTTGTTGCTAAGTCCAACCGCCTCACAAAATTCAGCTTAGCAGCTAACAGCAGACCGGACTGAATTGGTAAATCTTAACAAAATCGAAAACTGCATTTGTTACTTACAGCTGTGAGCAATTGATTGAAGTGAGGAGGTTGCGATCATTTACGTGTACTAATCAAGTGTTGACTGTTTAATTTCCAGACCACTTGATAGCAGGATCAAATGAAATTCATTTGGTATTACCTTTTGGAGTACAATCTGCAAACTACTTCGACCGCTTTGATGTGCTTGTATTTGTACACAACCGCGTTACGCATCTGAATAGTCGGATGCTGCTGATGATGATGTGCCACGTAATTATGCCCACAAACCGGGTGGGTCACAGATAATTCACTGTATAATAATCACACAATAAGTATGTTACACAATCAACATTTTGGGTTTGTTCCTTTTGCTTAGTCTCAATGTATGCGCCCGTTCAACAACAGTCCATTTGACGGTCTGTTCACAAAAGATTAACGCCGATCTTGGTCACATGAATCTACATCTCTTTTATATTTAAGTGATATATCTCTGTTGTTCTGCTTTCGCTTACAAAGTTTGGCGGCTTCAAACTTGGGTTGCGAGCGTTATCTCGTGACAAAGCACCGTTAGCCGATCAACTGAGTGAGTATCGTACCAACGCACACAGTTAAAACGAACGAAGCAATTATCAGATTATGAGGACGGAAACTACGATACACCAATATTTTGTTTGTTGTTACTGACAAGGAGTCTGGAACTCGGACTGTTATCATTTAACTTCCGCGCACAGGTGGTTGCAGCCATTTCTTTCTCATCAGTAGCTTAGCCGGAAGCATTGGACAGTAGTTATCTTCTTGCTAACTCATGCTCAACATGTCTACAATCTTATCGATTAATAGACCCATAACGTCGTTTGTGTCTATAGAGTGAATGCATGCAGTGGCACGTAGCTCATTGTTCTTACTCACAGCTTCATCCATTGTCGACATATAAACATTATCGTTGTTAGCATTCACCTGATCAGAGTGCCTCGTGAATAAGAACTGTGACTGGCTTTCAATCATCAGCAATGGGGGAAATCCGACTGAGGTTGTGTGACATATATGGACCTGGAGTTCTTCCTGAACTAAGAGGAATCACATCCATAGTGAAACAACTTAGTAGAAAGAGATATAAATATATGCGTCATATTATCAAGGGACAGACAGGGTCGCCTAACGACCACCAACAGATTTAAACATGTGTTAAAGTTTTTTTGACAAAGGTGAACAATCCAGTTCTGAAGAAGAATGACTGACAATCAGGTAGAAATTTACTTCATCCTGAGTAGTTCTCATGTTTCAAACATAACCTCCAATAAGAGCATGAAGACAAACAACATTTTTGATAATTCTGTTATCTTATAGCGTAAAACAATGGGTTCCAGCTGTTACAGTTTGCGCTTTTCTTGTCGTTGGACTTTCCGCCCGTCATTGGATGTCGTAAACTCACCAGCAATGTTGACAAAATGTCTGTAGAAACATCAGCCCTCTATGCTTTCCTCGTAAATAAATTTTTCGTGAGCTCTCATGAAGCAGTGATTGAAAACTAACCGTGAGACGGATATATTGCTTCCTATCAGGGTAGTGGAAAATACCATTTCACAAAAACATATTAAAGAAAATAGTATTAGGACGTTTTTTTTAACATTCCTAGAAGAGTTGTCTAAAATGTTTTGCACTGTTGCAGGGCAAAATTCACTGAATCTTCCACAACTCGAGTCATTCTCCTCAAAATCGGCAAATGTTGTTTCAGGTTCGTGCGACAGATTTCCTGCTTGATGAATATCAGTCTCCGAGATGTGTCGACCACCCGGGCACGACAATTGTCTTACTTGTTCGCGGGAAAGGAATGTAAGATGGACCAGACCTACTTAAGAGGTGCTGACAGAAGTAGTACTTACTTTTGTATGCACTGCCGTGGGAGTAGCTTAGATTTGGGGTAATATGTATCATCAGAGTCGCCAACAGCTTACCATGATTCCACTTGATAAAAGATTGTGATAGTTAGTGGAGAAGTTCAACTGATAAAAGATGAACACCACTCACATTGACTGCTTCTGTCACATTCCGATGAAAGACTGTCCTAGTTTCTTCTAAGGCGAAGTACTGTACTGAAGTTTCATGGCTGTGAGAACTCATCAGTAATGCAAATCCCTGTCACGGTATGGATTCTAAATCGGCCACGCATTCACGAGGCAAATGTGTTCACCAATGCATCATCAACCTCACGTTAGGCACAAATGAAACGTTACGTGAACGCTCAGTCACAATGGTTTGTGAGTAGTGCTTGTGTTGCTCGGTAGCTTTGAGGAGAGACATAATAGCCGTCCTGTTACCTCACGTTGATGGCCCTACCAATAAGGTTTCACCCAGTGAGATGGCAAGTATCTCACCTAGTCATGTATTTGTACATATTATGAGACTCGTTGAAGCTATTCACGATCCTACACACCCCACCCATATATGGCAGGGAATTACTGGTCAAGGACAATTATTTTCGATATACGACTTCATTAAAAGGTCATATACCAGAATGTCAAAAGGTATTTTACCACAAATGTTACATATACATTGTGAACAATTTTAATGCCAAACCGGGAAGAATAACCTCAATAATTCGCTAATTTAGGTTATATACTTTGCGTACTTTCATGGTGTATGGCTCCAGTGTATCAGTTAGTGGCTTAGATATTTTATTCAGCCAAATTTGTCTCCTTGTTGTCACCGAATGCAACCGACATAGAAAACTCGGTCTGTTTTGAACACTGCTAAACACTTTACCAATTTCGTAAAACCTCCGGTGAACTAGTAAAATGGGGTCACGTAATGATCCTCGTAAATCAAACGTCCATATTTTCTACTCAAACACGGATTCCACTTCTGTGTTACTCACATCTCACCATGATGTTTATCAGTTGAATAATTGTATGCCTGGTTCTGGTAAAACACTTACGCATTCCGTTTGTCTACTCAATTAACTAAGACAGGCTCATTAGTAGCGAAGTACAGCACTTTGTATCCTACTGTGGGCTCATACATATTTGTAAAACTGCAAGAACGTTTCAATTTTCGAATAGCCTCAAGCGACGTGTTAAGAAGTTCAAAATTATGGGGTCCGGTTTCGTTGTTCGACACTATCCATTATGCGAACTTCGATTTGCTCGGTTCACCTACAGTGGATAAGCAACCTATATTGATCTTGGTATCCATTATTTCGGCGTCGTTGTGAAAATGCTCGAACAACAGAAATTCGGAGTGCAGGAATCGTATAAACTGCTCTCATGTTAATTACTCCATCTTCTCAACCATATCATCTTGGACGTTCCTGTCAATAACAATTTTATTTAGTGGCATAAGGTGGCATTGTTCTAGTGGTGTGTCTTTCATACTGAAACTTCGCTAGCATTCTTTGATACTTCGTTTTGCCCATTAGATACGGCCTCATCAGAAAGTGACAAGCAGCCGGAAGTGGTCGTACTCAGGTAACACATTATGTTCATTGATACGCCTGAAAGATCATGAAAAAGCGGATTGGTTTGACGTGCTGGATTGTTGGATAGATCAACAGTGAACTGTTTTGTTGGGGCTCATTGAAATCTGACAGTATTTAGGGTTAAGTGCCAAGCCGTTCACAGTTGAAAATAAAATACTCATCAGTAATAAAATACTCTGTCTCAAATCGTTTTTAGCAATAGAACGTCAAGCAACCCAAATATTTATAGCCGTTAGCTTTCGGACTGAGAGATGAGTTGGGTGATCACCACTGGTTTATTAACGCGCGTGTGAGCTTATGTCCCGGTTAACACATATCTGATTGGCCAGCTCTGTTTCCACGATCCCTACCTCACTTTGTACAGAGCGACTACTCGTGCTGTTAACAGTATACGTCGTCCAAAGAACGCAAAATATTTGCCAGTTACCTTAGGTTGAAACACAGAGATTTTTTTAACCACCCAGTAATTACTAAGAATTTTTAATAAACTTCATAACGTTACTTTCACCCTAGAGGAAGAAACCAAGCAGGAATTGCCTTCCAATGATATGACATTGGTAAGCTGATCAGATGGGTAATCACTACGCAGTGCGTCTAGGGAGAAACTCTGGACTAGCCAATATCTTAACCTTCACAGCCTTATGCCGATCATTCATAAATTTCGTCTGATCTACAGAGGACAGATGATCTCTACAGGGTAAAAAGGGAAAACACGGTTAAAGTATTCACCAGGAATTATTAGTACTAATACTTATCTAAAGCACTTCATTAACAATAACACGCAAAAAAGACAAAAATGATCCTTAGTGGCAATATCTACAAGAAGGAATGTTTATTTAGTTTTGCCTTTCAAATGAAACGCATTGGCGGCGATGATGTGGCGTCCATCACTTAATGCCGCCAATATGATCTCTTATGTCGCAAGTTTTATTGTCACATTTCATTCAAAACGAGTGGTACTAATGAAGCCAGATGATAACTTGTTGAATAATGTTCCCTCTTTCTTAGTCTACTTCTATGACCGTCCTGTATTTCAGCATAAGTAGGTTGCACCAGCAGTTGTTCGTCTGGAAGAACCTGCGTACAGTGCCCTACTGAGCTTTGGTCTGTAGCAACATGAACATCAATTCATTAATCCTAGCTCATCTGATCAACCAACGCCGAAAAGTAAACACAAACGATTTCTTGTAATCATATATAGAGTCCCTGTCACTTTATGGCGAAAGGTCGAATACCGCATCCATTTGGAATCCTAGGCGGTGACAATCAGATCAGTTCGCCCGAACTGAATGTATTCAGAAGGTATTCATAACCAACTCTATAAGCATTGACCACAGACGACCGAGTTCTTGTGTTCCTAACTATCACAAAATGGTGTTAACCATTTATCTGCTGACAATCTCCCGTCTTCGTTTGATGTCCAGTGATTTTCCAGTCGTCGGTTAGCTTTATACAGTTGTGCCAGTCAGCCAGAGGAATTCTCCGGAATAACTTCACTTGTTAAAACCTTGTTTTTCATGGTTACCGGTGTAGTTGGTACATAATAGTGGGTTGTTAGTGTATTGGAATAATTACAGCTCACTCACTTGATGGATGGTGACTTCATGTGTGATGACAGTTAATCGAACTCCATGGTCTGAATGCTAATGTTGTTAGGCCGAGTTATCGATCAAGTAGTTTCATTTAATGACGTTGGTTAATGAAAGTCGTAAGGAAGTTGTCTTACCGGTGATGACCCACTTCTGCTAACACCTGGATTTTTTATGGCTCATTAGGTGTAGGCATACGGAGGTAAAAGATATGAATTAAGACATAATCGTTTCCAGCAATCTGGTCTCCATTTTTCTGTCACTGTTGTATCCAAACCTTGGTATTTCTCCTGCGCGCTTGTCTCGCAGGTAATCATCAGTGAAATTCACTGACGTATTGCGCTCGTTTATTGATTAGAATATCGACAACTTATCTGTAAACTTATTTGCTAGTAACGGACAGGGCAAGATATGAAATGCAAAACCTACTCTTTACTTGTGCATGTGTTCTAGGAACATCACTTCTGGTGGGATTCAGGGTTATTGTTATGCCATGCAACAACTTACCCATGTAAAAGCAGACAGTTAATACTCTGTCATTAAAAAGACTTCACTCACGTTGAACGAAATAAACCATAGATAATTGGACTACATTTCACCAGGTAGATACTGTACAGTTTTTCACAGAGCAAGGTGAATTGATACAATTCCGACCGACCAAAACGTTAAGCGGAGAGACTGAATAACCATCAGAGTAGAGATTACTTGATTACCACAAATTGGAGCCTCTTTTCTTGGCGTGAATCTAACTGTAAGTAAACCAGTCGTCGAACGAAATACATCCTTCTCAACGTTGAATTACCTATTGCAACCAACCTACGGAGCGACACAAGCTTGCTGAACAACAGACCCCAATTACAGTATAGGCACACCACACAGATCCAGCGACGTATTGTACCAGACGTTCCCCTTTCGGCCAATCAATGTATCATCCTGAAAAAATATAGAGTTACTATTCTTGTTTCTGTGGACTCTCAAACTTTTGGAGGAATTGAAAAAATTAACCATAAGTGACCGGATCATTTTTATCAGACTTGAAAATATGATGTGGATGGTCTCCGTACCTTGGACATATAATTACAAGTTGATTAGTGGTTTGGCGAACATATTATGCTTCACCGTACATTTAAATCATTTAACATAACTAAGTGAATAATTATTTTCATGTACAACCTAAAGTAAACTTTATTCGAAACAAATTCCTGAGGTCATCTTGGGTTAAAAATATGAGCTCATATTAGCCAATCGCGTTGACGTCTTGTGTTTCGTATGGACGTCATTACTCAGTTGAACCTCCTCGATGGCGGTCTTGGAAGACAATTTGTAACGTGACGAAATCCTGTGATTGTATAATCAATGCGATTTTCGTCCTGCCTCAGGTCACCAGGTGGTGACTTGTCTGATTTGGAAACGGGGAAGCATTCGGTGTTGGAGCAGCTGCAGCAGGGCGCAGCAGGGTTTGTCAAAAAATGTCAAGAATAGGTATATGTTGTAGTGCGTCACCCAAAGAGCTCAAAAAGCACAATTTTACTACAAGCGCTGGCAACATTGCCTGTGGACAAAAGAATGTGACGAGTGCCATCCATTTCCACAAAAAGCATGTCAAAATTTGAAGCAACATATGAACGAAGTCTATACACAGAAACTTCTCATGAACGAGCAATAGGACTACATCCGTAGAATAAGAAAAAGGTACAAAACCCCTCCGTTCAAATGTTGGCTTTAGATCGGCGTCTTTGTAGCACACATTGCTAGATGAGTTTCTTCGCTACTGTGATGAAATTAAGACTCGAAACTGAAACATATTACAGTTTTGATTATGGAGCTAATGGCAGGTGCTGACCATTATTTTGAGGGGAGGGGTTACCGTAAAACGTTTCAGGAATTAATCGAACATGTTTGGTATTAATGAAGACGTTAAATCTTATGTTCACTCACTAGAACAATAAATTGTTTTCAAACTGTTCAATTTAGCAAATCCGTCGTTTAGACAGCTTATTATTTTATGCGTAGAACGCCGAAAGGTTTTGGCTACTGTTTATGAAGATTAAAGCTTTGAACTGTCTGATCTGCAATTCTAATGCCAGTATTTTGGTAAGTCTAGACAGCCTCCAAGGATTTGAGGTTAAATTATCGATAAGCGGTTGGTATGAAGTTAGCCCAGAGGGATTTGAATTCTGATGCACTGCACTTGTTTGTCGTAAGCATAACTGACTGACGTAATGAACTGTTGAAGCGAACAAGCAGACACAGCACGTTCTGTTTACACGATTATTTTTCGTACTGTTGTATATATATTCCCGCTTCGGAAATGCTAATCAAACAAAATTCAATCAGTGCACCTCAATAAATCCAAGATAAGCGATGTTAGCTAGTTAGTATCGAGGTTGCCGTTAAAAAGTTAGATGAGATTATCACATTGTCACAGTGTGTTTATATATAACCCGCCGGTGTGTAAGAGCCACACAATATCCGAGAGTGTGACTGTATATTCTTATGTGTATAGGGTTGATCCAAGTAAAAGAATTGAGGGAGTACATAATTCACAGTGATATTTTTACCCGGTGATTAGGTGAAAAGTTACATTTTGCAAATCTCGTTACTCAAATTGGTACTCTTATGAGTTTGAGGTTGAGTAGGATTCCATTTTGCGCCAGAACAAACAGCAACAACTGCCTAAAAGATTCGACAAAGTCTTTCCAAAAAACAACGTTTTCAAGCCACTTGTCCCCAAACTTGTACGTCCCAGTCTTTGCTCGACTAGTTTCAGTAAAGATTTCGTGAGGTTGGTTGAGGTCAAGTGATCGACGTTGTGGCGGTGCTAGATAAACGCATTCAATTAGACACACATGCATCAGCCTAAAAGTGCCTCAATTTAAACTGATTCAACTGCAAAAGATGTTTTCCGTTGGCATAATAGGTACTCTCTACGCAGAAAGAATCACGATTATTCTTATAGAAAAAGGTCATTTAGATGTCTACCATAATATACTGGAAAGCCATGTTCTACTCTGGGCAAAACTTCAGTTACAACGTCAGTTGCCATGTACTTACCTGAACGTCGAATGGGGTACGAAACTGTCCACATATGAGCAATTCATTGAACGGGTTCACTGGGATGACTAACAGATTGCTGTGAGCGAGTACAACGTTTTTTGACCTCGGAAGACGAATATTCTGCGTTTATTACATTAACATATTCAAAGAGTTCTTAGCCCTATAACAATAGTACAAATAGTTCGTGGTCATTGCGTCCGTAGTCTTCTTCCCAAAAGGCTACGTTGTTTTCGTGTTGTGCTCACCCGTCTCCTCTGATATGTAGTCTTCTAAAGTGCTTATTCGATTGCGATAGTATCTTCTTACTTGGCTCAGTTTACTTTCCATCTTCTACCTACTTCACGGTTTATTGTAAACTCCTCCATAGTTTATCTCATGATTTATCTTGCCACCTGGACAGAACACCTGTCAAATCTGCCTCATTCTCATAAAATCAATGTTGATTCAGTAGGCCTGCCGATGTGAAATATTTCTCACTGGTCCCTTCATCTTACTTGTTGCGTTTAATCATTTTCCTCTTTTTCAGTGGAGTTACAGTGGAAAAGTCAGGTGTTGTAATGATTTAATTTTGAAGTTGTAAGAATATGTTTAAAAGAATATTAGAATTTGTTTGTTAGTTAGTCAGGTTTAGGTAAAACGTGTTTGTACACAAAAAAGATTACGTGAAAGTTAATAAAATTATGTAAGACCGACTGTATACTTTCCAACTTGCAGATTCAGAAATTTAGTTGAAACGATCTCAGTCGATCCCCTGAATCAGTTGGTGGATCCCATATGAAACAGTGGGACGGGTGGATAACCGACTCCAAATGTGAAATTTCCGAGCTCCTGGCGTGGCTTCGTAGCTCAGCTGGTAGAGCGGTTGTCACATTAAGGCATGGTGTTTCTGTCGCTGGTTCGAATCCAGCCGAAGCCCTGACTTTTCACAGTTGGGTTTCATCTAAAAAACGGGATTTGTTTGATGGGAATCTATACACAACTTCTGGAAAAGAAAAAAATCAAACTGAACAAATGTGTTTGTGAACTCCCACATTGTCTCAATGTCTTCGATATTTTGCAAATCTCGAAACACAACTCCGGAAAATAACAGAAGAACGACAGATTCTGTTAGGGATATACATTGATGGAGGGAAACACCACAGTATTAGGTGTGGATGGATTTAAGATCTCAAATGCTGAATGACAGCTTCTTGACTGGGGAAAACCTGTCATTAACACAAAATAACTACTTCGCATTATTATTCAAGCAGCGGCTGAATGTAACCGAGAAGAGACGTATTATCCTAGGAACTTCTATTAAGCTGATTATTTCTGACATATAGTCAAAACATGAGTGAAACAGGGTTGATTAGTTTTGAGAATAAACGAAATTTATGCAGTCCAGTCGCCACTATCGTTGTGCATAATAATCATATACACCCCTTCAAACAAACCACGGATGTGAAACAAGTGAATTCATCTGTTCTCGTACCCAGATATTTGAGGGGATGTGTGATGGACCGATGTGTTATTTTCACCTTATCTGCATCATCATGTCAATGAATGTGGTCACACGCGACAAAGCGCTTTATCAGTTCTATTATTGTTATGCTCTCGAAGCACTTGGCATCTACTTTTAACGGTCTCATAATTACTCATTTTATTACAGCGTCTCCATGCCAATGATATATCCTACATACCACAGACTATAAAAGTTCACTCAACCAAGACAGTAAAAATGTCTGTCGCATGGGGTCAGCGTAAGCAAGTATCCACTTTCAGCTGTCGGATTTAACAGTCAGCTATATTTGCAATGCATCGATGAGATCCGGATGACATTTTCGCCTAGATTCACACAATTCCAGACCGGCCGACATGGTTCTTCTTTGTAGTAATGATTTTGTACAGTGAAGCCAAACCTCATACAGACTGGTGAATGAATGTTATTTGAGAAAAATAGCGGACTAGCAGCTTAAATCCTAAGTCAGTATTGTATGTCTTTCCAGTCCCGGACAGTTTGTCAACAGACGTAACAGATAAATTGATCTCTCACGTTTTCCTCTTGATCATCCAACAATGCATACGCGTGATTGGAACTTCCGTTTAACAACACCCCAACCCCCTTTCTCCTAACCAGTTCCGTCATTAGTCCTCAGCCCTTAGGACGGCATCCGAAACAACTGCAAAACAAACGAACTGGCGCGAATGGCGAACACCAGCACGGAACTGCAATGCATCTGAAAATGGACTGAAAAGAATGTTATTCGACTAACGGTGTTGGAGAGCAATCTTTATTTTTGATGATAATATTTCCGACCACAATAAAACACTGGTATGTGTTTTGTCAGTAATCATCAGTTGGTGGATCTTTAACTAATTCACAATGGGTCAAATTGAAAAGTGATGCGTTTTGTAATGTTCCGACCCTATCGGATAACCTCTATTAAGCTATTTATCTCAGATAAATTACAATATACAAACGTCAGAGGAGGCAGTTGTTAGATAGTATAAGTTAGTATGTTTGACGTGCTGTATTTACAGTGGTGACATGTGGGTAGGGGAGGGGGTTGCTGGTTAAATTAGGTCAAGACTTTAAGCCAAGATACATCTAGGACCAAACGAGTTACGAACTGCGTAGATGAAGGGAGTGTAGCAAATCTGCTAAGCGTATAATCACAGCTAACCACTCAACCGATCATTCGAAACTATGAACAGTTTCAACCGTTCAATGGTTTCACTGCCTGTTTTCTGCTGAAGATCAGCGGGGTTTCTTTTAGTAGCCATCTTATGTGGTTGCAGAAACAACTTTCCCAATATAGCTGAATGACAAGAGCCTAACTGATATTGACTGAGGACGGTGTGCTACAACGATCACGTCATATTTTGAAGACCAGATTTTTTATTAGTAAGTTGGGAGAGCCACGATGCCCTTTACATGTTTTGATGTTTACTCTTAGTTGGCGAGCGATCTGCCAGTAATAGAGGCTCGGCAATCATTGTACTTAATTCGATACATGTTGTCAGACAGTTCCAACACAGGTCCTTTGTGCTTGAAGTGAAATAACATGCTGCCCACCACAGAGGTAGACTTATCATACAGTGTGGTGTTATATACATTGAATATTAGTCCAAGGTCTTCCGATATAGTATTCGTGCACAAAATATCCGTAGGCGAAGGACAGTTCACGGGTTTGGTGATGTTTCTATGGACCATTCTTTACGTTAAACTCAGCATTTTGCTCTAAGGGTTGATCTGGTGATCTTATATTCTTCTGATATTTCAGCCTGTAAATCAGTTAATAACATGACCCTGTTTATCAGATTGACTGCAACTGCTATTCCAATGCGTAAAGAATAGTCTAAGCCACAGAAAAGTACCGTTTAACATGGATAACATTTTTGTACACCCTTGAGTTCAGCTTATACTGAGCCTTTTTGGTGATTCTGCAATCTTGAAATCTCAGTTCCTGGCACAGTGGATCATAACCCCAGTGTGCAGATAAGAGGCTTTTACCAATTTTGTAGTTACTTTAACAGTCTCTATGTGAATAGAACCAAAAGTGTATAGTTTACAGCGCACCCCAAAACTTTGAGAAAAACGGACAATTTTTTCCTAGGTTTTGTACGAAAATGTTTGCAACAGCATGGAATATGAAAGTACCAAGTGCGGCTTGAAATGTTATAGGTGTGTGGCCTTAATTCATGGCTTAAGCAGGAACTTGATAAGTGTAATTTTGTGGTTAGTTTTGATAGACTGCGCTGACAACTTTCTACACTTCACTGAAATGTCATGCGTACGTTCAAGCGGATTAGACTTCAACTCCATCCCTTTGACTGACAAGAGAAGAAAGTGTAAATTCAGTGAACTTCCTAAGTTGAAAATCTACTCGATTCACCGCTTATTCAAACCCCGACACAAAAGGGGTTCCAACAACGGACCAATCTGAAAGTCGCGTTGAAGATACTACATCAGGATGGGCCGAATGGTTAAAACATTACGTCTTCTGTTATTGGCTAGTTTCTTCATTCTGTATTGCACCATTTAACGTATGTATGTGCTAATGCGACCAATCAATGATAGACCGTGATTTTGTAATACTGTTTTCCATCCACCAGTTTGACTTCTTGTCTCATGAATATGAACTGCATACTGCAACTAGTACGAGATCTCCTCATTACTTGCGTGAGTGGTTTCAATCCGAATACAATTTCCAGGACTAGTCGAATTCTTTAATTCCGAGTATTACACGTCCGTCAGCATCTTCGCAAGTCGTGAAATCTTAATGTGGAATGAAACATTGTTACAGCTGTTTTTACGAAAACTCAATAACTGCGAGGCAATACCTAAGTAATGCTCGAAGTTTCTTAAATTATGACAGGTTTCTGTGCAAGCAAAAATGTTTTCTGATTCACGATTAATTATTTTTCCACATCTGACCCCATGTATTCAGCAGGCAGCTGAAGTTTTCTATCACAAGACAAAACAGTCAGAAAAACCTGTTTTCTTCAATCTACAAGTTTCCTTTAAACAATACACAATCATTTCTAGAGTCATAAGGCGTTTGATTGCCATATATCAGGATGTTCCATACAGCGTGTGAATGTTGGTATCTGGAGAAACTAAAGACACTGAAGTGGTTGAAGAAAATTGGATGAAATCACTAAGACAAATCACGAGCCCCATATTTGGCCAGGCTATACTTACCCCAAAGGCGGCACACACACAACGTAAGAAACGCGTCGGCGATAGAAAGTCAAACTCAGGTAAGAGAAGAAGTTAAGGGAGAAAGGTAGGTGAGAGGTATGTTGGGTTTTCTGTTGTGTATAGACAATGAGAAGATGAGTTGTATTCATGTTTTCAAAGAGACATTTTCAGTTAAGCGGGGTTATGTGTAGGTTCGTCAGGGCAAGAGGTGTGACACAGTGATATTTATTCCTGCGAGCAAATAAAGCCAGGCCTATGGAAGTGTGTCCATAAAAATAGGAGGTTAAAATGTGCGGTTCATAGTCGTTTTAAGGACTCATTTCCTTGGATATCGATTAACAGAAGGGAGCGGATTAACCATTTTACCTGAACGAAGCAGCTAGCAAACTTACGCAGTGGGGTTTCCATGTTGCAGTGAGTTCTTAGACTAAAAATGATACTCACTCTGGGTGTTTTGACCAGAATTCGTCAAAACTCGTTAAAAAATCATCCTTGGCTAATTCACGGGGTGATGGTGTATCTAACTCTCCCAATCCAAAAACAACTTTGAAGACGTTTTTAAGAACCAGATTCTTCCGTCCCATAGATCACTAATTAGGAAGTCGCATAATTTAGGAACGAAAGGAATGGTTAATCTGGATGGCTGTGGTGTTACCGGCAAGATCTTCGACATGATGTGAGATGCTTTGACAAGGAAACATTCACTGAGTTCTCCCTTACACTTTTGAGTGTATATACGTGTACGATAATGAGAAAATCATTCAAACTGGAGAGCAACCAACTTTCCAATTCTAACCTCAGCACTCGGAGAAATCTTTCCTCGTCTACCTCAGAAATAGTTGGTTTCCAGCAGGACGAAATGCCGATACTGCATATTGGGTTAAATGTGCTGGATTGTCTGTTCCTAAATCTGATCACACAACGAATGGAGATTTGTAAAATTCATTCTCTCAAGAAACAACCAACGATATCGATAAACATGGTGCAGCTAGATTGAAAGTTGCTCTTAGAGAAGAATGGCTCAATCGTAGCCCCCTTACTCCAGAGCCTCTTGCTAAAACCATGATGGAACATTGCCTGAAGTCTCTCAAAACGAATAAAGTGTGCACTATCTGTTAGCCTCTCTCGTAGTACAACATTCTCAGGGAGATCTGTAAAGTTGAGGTTGCTGTTTTTTAGCTTTCATTAATACGAGTTCATAGACGTAAACACTAATGTTCTACTTGTGGTATCCTGTTTGTAAAAGTGTGTGTTGATATTAAGAAGAACAACACATTCGATTGAAATCGGTTGATATTATGAAATTGTTACAGGATGCAGGCATTATTGATCTCCTTTGATCTAACTGACTTGGCTCGCGACTAACTGCTAAAATTGGGCATAACAAACTGTACAGTGGCATTGATTTTCCTAAGATGACTGGATAGTCGGTGTACTACTCAGAAAAAGTGCTGTCCCATATTAACACAAAGGAGAGGAGTAAGAGGGTGGAATTACTTTTCCAAATGCTGTATCACTTACCTTAGGACTTGAGTTTACGTTCGTTCCAAACAAAGGACAGTCAGTAGGAATGAGAAGTCAACTTCGCCCTCGTCTTTGTACCGTATAGTCCATCCAGACATTATAATAACGAATACAATGCTTAAAAATTAAAACGTCAAGTGAGGTCAGAAATACATCAGGCGAGGATACGCTTTACGAACTAGTAAAAGCGCATGGAATTTCTGATGGATGTGTGAGAACGTCGCAAGTGTCCGCCCTGAGTCGCGAGCCATTCATTATCAAGTGTTTCGCAGTGGGTTTGAGATGGAACGGTGTAGGATATTTTGGACTCTTTCAGATACACTCACAAGAATTTTTGAGTCATAAGGCTTGTGCTGGTGATGACGATCGCAAGCCAAGTGCTGTGGGGTGGATGCGGAGAACTTTGCAAACGATCTGAAATGCACCTTTTGTCTACGTTCGTTGATCAGCGTCTATCAAGTGTGAACCAATTGCATTATAAATTAGCCTATTCAGACTACCGTGAAGACAATTCAGGAGGTGACCACTAGTCTGTTCTCTCGATTGCCTTGCTGTTCTTTCAACTAAACCGGCTCTACAACCGCAGACAATAGAATAGACACAGAAGAGAAAATATGACCTGCACATTTTATTCTCAAAGATTTCTTAACAACATTGTTATATCTGATGTCAGACAGACACTCATAACTGCACTGGAAAACCAGTGGTTGGTAACTTTGCCATCAATGAGTTCTACTGAGTGAGGCTACATCGAGAAACGGTAGCATGTCATCTGTCTTTGATGCCAGTTTGAGTTCGATATTAAACTACATGCAGCTAAAGTCAGTTTTGCAAAGTCCGGGTTTATCATTTTAGGAGTAACATTCTCGTCCATTCTTTACTTTCTGAACTAACCAAACCTTGTTGATCGATCTGAATTTGAAAGCTTTGTTTACATGTGAGTGGTATATAATACGAATTGGCAAAAGATTACTTCGAAATAATCCTTACATAAATTTGTAACAAACATATGTGTGCTTCAGAATTTCATAAATTGCCGTAAAATGTGGAGATTATTAACCATTTCCATGTGAAGTAATGACGCTCCAAATTTTCTTATCAATACTGTTGCTTTTTCATGATAATTCTTGATTGATTGTTAAAATGTTGGGAGTGGTGATCTTTCCTTTTGTTTCTTTGTTCCCATGTGATTTTTTATCGTCACTTCCACACGTACTTAACTAGGGGAAATATTGCCTGAGACTATAGGTGGTTTTTAGGATTTCATAATTTGAAAAATAAATTTCTCTGTCTACTGGGTATCAGAAGGGAAAGACGAAAGTCGCGCGCACTGTCGCTCAGAAGAAAATAGACAAGCTGGCAGCCAGTTTAACCTTCGCATATCTAGTTATGATAGAAAAGCAGGAATGAGAAACAGGTCAACTCAAAACTCGAGAGATGAATGTATTAGGAAAGATTTCAGTTCTGCTTGTCAAACTACGCTAGATGTCTAACTGATAGTCCGTATACTGGTCTCATACTCTCAGAATAAATTTGATCACATTGTACACATAATCAACAAAACAACTACTGCGTCTCGAATCATGTAAATAAAGTGAAAAATTCAGAATTACTATTTCGGTTATGATCAAAATGAGATAAGTGACGTAGTAGTCGTTTCAAGGAAACGTGAACTCGTGTCGAAATTCTGACCATAGCAAGAATATTCATTGTCTACAGTTTCTAACAGCAGCGAAATTTGAGTCCAGCGGTTGGTTTGGTAAAGGACTAACCACAATGCTTACAGGAGTAAAAGAGTGATATTCAAATGCAGCAAGGATGTTGTGTGTTTATTTACTCTCAACTTCCTCTACCAAATGATATTAACCAATTGGAAAATTGTTATCCGTGCATAAACCTGACTGATAACTAAATTTGTATATTATGTTGGGCGTCTATTCTACACATGTTCACATTTCTATCTTCTAATCTCTAACTCTATCTACATCTGCGGGCTACGCCAAAATGTTTAAAACTAATTTGTTGCATTTAAATATTATTAACGATTTCCCGATTAAAAATTACTCCATTCACTCTCCAGTTGTGAAACTTCATGATTTGAACATTTGCGTGTGCTGTTTATTTACAGTTCAACTTTAACAATTCTCAAGGTCAAACAGTTATCAAACGAACATTTCACGGGAAACCATCTTGATGCAATTAACGTCCACTGGTAATGTTCTGATAACAGATGTTTAAATTCAACAGTCGTTTTACTTGAGACCACCTAACAAGTATTGCTGCACATAATTAGTGAAGTAGCATTTTTAATCAATGATGGACAAGGAACAAACAGAATTGATTCCATATGCACGGTTTGGTTCCAATAAAACATTAAAACTACACTTACAAAATAAATCCCCATAAAAGAATGTTTTCAGCAGAAAAGGCAGATATCCAATGGGACAGTGTTTGTTTATTTGTACATCAAACCGTTTGTTAATCCTTCAAAATTTTTGATTGCTGTCCGTGTGCTGATAAACAGTTAGTGAGTATACCTTATTTAAACTAAACGTCTGTCTTAACAAAACTATTGCAATTCCGCAGCGGATCTACCATCTTTGTGCAAAAATGGCACTGTGTTTGAGTCTGGTCTGTGGTGCATATCTGGGGAACACCTGGGACTTGAATTTCAACCACACTTTTAAGAGGCAACCCCTTTGACCACTGGGTCTTTGATCTCACATTAGTCAGGACCGGGCTATAATATGCAAGAGTTCAGGCGCGTACGTGTGAGAGTAATGCTCAGACTACTTGTGTTTCATATTTGTTTTTGGGAAGGGCAGCCTAAATGTTACTACCTAAATACAAACGCATGTGAACGAGGTTTAAATGGCGTCAGAAAATCCCATTACTACTTAACAGTGAGCGAAATACCGCATTGCATGTTTAAAGTGTTCTTTGATCTCATTCCGGATGAGAGTCTCAACCATGAGATCATCGATATGAGTTAACAAGACAGTTTCTATCTCTTCTTGGAGCGCCCGGACAATCTGGGCCTTACTCACAAACAAGTGTGGCTCAGCAGTTCCATATAGTAATTAAGTCATCCTCAATGGATAACGGCGAACGGGTGAACACAAAATGACTCATGAAGGCGTGGCCATACTTCGAAATTTCAGTCATATCCGGGATATACACTACTGATCAGCCTAAGTTTTTTGCGTTTCAGCAGGAAAAATGACCGAAAGGTTTGTGAAAATGCAACGTCTGCGATCGGTTGGTAGGGATTACACTACTTTATGATATACGGTCCCGTTTGTTACCACTTTTATAGGGTATAAACACCAAATCAGTTCATTCGTATAGCAGAAGCTTGTAGTAACCAACTTTTATTGAGGTTGCCTCATCGACCTGGACACCGAATTTTGGTAGGGTTTACTTGCATGAACAGGTGCTATAATAACAGATCAAAGGGTTGCCAACACCATCAAATTTTGGGGACGAGTTACGTAACAAATTACGGGATTGCACACGATTGCACAATTTGTTCAATCCACTTGTGAAAGTGTGACTTAGAAAGACTGAAAGTTATATTGAGCCTTTTTAATTATTTAGTAATAAAATACTAACAAGAAGCCTTTGAGTTACTTTACTTATATATCATATACTTCTTGGTTCGAATAGAGTGAGTTAGTAGCAGGGAGCACACGAGTTGCATCTAGCGAATGTCCGTCAATCACATTCTACACAGTTCTGTAATATCTCTAATTGTTCATGCTGCACGATACGCCCGAATCCATTCAGCCAGTTTAGCTAATCCCATCGCGGTTTATACATTGTTGTTTGTTGCACTGGAAAAAAATGGCAGAAAATATAGCAGTTTGCTATTTAAACAGAGGGGGCATGGAGTTAAACCAGATGAACTGCAAACAAATCACACTACGCACTATTTTAATCGCTCTGCTGGTATTTTCAGAAAACTTATGGCCCTTAAAAAGCAGCTCAGTAACCGACTCCATGCTATTCAAAATATGCCAGTGGATAAACTGTTTTAGCTGTCTGTGTTGAGTCATATTGTCAAGGGTTGAGCTGTTCTTCTTCCTCGAGAACATCACTAGAACACATCGAAACTTCGTCGTTCAGACACTGAATACGTCTTATTTCCTGTCTTGTTGGTATGAACTGTGAATGGTTTTAGATTACTCATTACAGATAAGCTTACATCACATCTTATTTGGAATCGTTCCAGCAGAGTAGTGAACCAGGAAGACGTTTGGGAATGCCATATATAGACTCAGTTTAGAACCTAGGGCTTACGGATGTGAGTATGGATAACTTCGAATCACCCCAATGTGTTTAGTCTGAAACTTACTAATTCACCTGAAATTCATTTGAGTTTAGCATTAACATCAGGCAGAAATGTTCGTTTTGTAGATAAGTTCAACCAATTCACGGCCTATGCGAATCCGAAAGACTCAAGAAAACTCCTTATACTTATGGGATCTAACATCACGATGGATTATTCTGCTGCTGCGTGGTAGAAAAAGTAAGACCTGCTTAGGATAATGTGAGGATTAATTCTGATTTCATAAACGATAGGTAGCCTACGAAGTTTATAGTGACAGCGTCCGACGGTCTAATTCATCTTATTGTCACCACAATGTTCTAGAAGTGGATGATTTTTTGTTTACATTTTTTTGAATGTCACCGTTTTCTTTTGTTCACTATTTATACCTACCTAGTAGATTTTGATTTGAGATAGCAAGTTCGTTCAACCCAAATAATTAATCTCAACTGAGGAGGCAATTCTTGACTCTGTGTTAGAGCAAGAGAGAGACGCAGTTTCGCTTCAAAACTTACAGTATAGTCTACCACATTTTTTTCAGGCTTTACAGAGTAAGGTACTGATAGCATGACTAAATATCTTCTATGAATTCCAAGCTAAAATCTATGAAGAATCCAACAGCCAAACGCAACATGTGCCGCATTTACCGGCTTACTGCATCAAAGGATACAGATCTGATTCAAAGCAGCAGTGTTTCGTGACAGCCTGTACCAGATTTGGTTTACATCCGGTAACATGCTAGTTTTCTTACTGACTTAAAAGTTACCGCGGCACGCGATTTTACATTTAACCATCCAACCGGAAAACATGGTTGATCTGGTTTCAGTCACCGGGCCACCATTTTGGCCTCGGCTTCTGGGGTGGGATTCCATACTGTTAAATTATTTTGGAATAGATCTGTGGTAGCTTGAATAATTATCATATCCAGAAATCGCGGTATAACCTGGTTCTGAGGTTGTGCTAATTTACAAGAACCCCGTGGCAAAGGAATGAGCACCACCGTCATCTCATTTGAGAAATCCGCATAAATTTAAGTATCCCTAGACACAGACTTAAAGGAGGGCATCGTGTTCTTCTGTTATTTTAAGTGGCTTCATACCGGAGTAGCTTTCCTTCGGCACAACACTGTAGAACCCCATGAAGACTGTGTCTTGGAAAGGTCGGCGATTAGAAGTGATGAGGGGACATGTACTGTGGGCTAAGAAGGCGGATGACAAGTATTGTTTACTCGGAGAATCATCACAGTGTTTATCACGCATCTTCACTTTTTCCGTCCAAAACATCCTGTTTCCAAGAGAAGACGATTTTGTCCAATCAGAGTGAACAGAAATTCCCGGAACTTCCCACAGGCAACCGTCTTTATGTTTTACCTGTTCGTTCCTCACCCCGTCGTGTTCCTTGGTGGCTTAGATACTTCAGTTACTATTTTCAGTAGTTACCTTTTACTTAATGATTCGAGAATACCTGTAGATCATCATGTACCACACAAATACCCCGTAATGTTTCTCTCCGTTACACACGTTTTTGACGTAAAATGACATATTTGCACTCATATTTGAAAGTAACTAGAGTGTAACTAGAGAATTAACCTCAGTATCATGATTTTCTGTTTTCCTTAACCCAAGAGAGAACAACTGATTCTTACCAAGCTCTTTATTATTTCGAGCGTGAACCAGCTTATCTTTTTAGGGTATGCACTTCAACACCGCCTTCAAAATAACACTCAGTTGCGAATAATACAAATCCAAGAATGCCACGTTTGTCATTTTTGTGAAGAGAACATCATTCCGTGCCAGAGAAAAATGCGACGTTCCTTCTTGTATTTCATTCGGGGTTACTTTAATGCCTAAATATGCGCTTCTATCTGACTAATGAAAAGTATAATTGTTTGATCATTCATCCCCACTACATTTACATTAAAGACGAAATTTCGCTATAAATGCAAAAAGGTGAAAAGTAATAGTATGAATCCTCCTTCAGACTGTCGTCAGAATATATCTCCATTACATAACTCCCTCTATCTTATCCATTCTGTACTCACGAAAAATCGTAAGGTACGTCATATCCTTTACTAGTACGTTAGCTTGTCCAGCTGGTGTCAGCAACCATCCTGCAACCCATTCAGTGGTATATGACTTGAATCGTGGATACATTATATATACATTATCCTTGACTGTATTATCACGGATCTTGCTTATGTGAAAAGTTATTTATAACCGGCATGGTTTTGATTCCATTTGGGTTCACGTTTAGTTAAGGTGTTTTAAACTGTCGCTCCCCAGATGAACCAAAAGTCGGATGCAAAAGGAAACTTTGTTTCCTGCCAAAAATGTGTGCTTCAGTTAGCAAATTACAGAATACCAATGAACATGACGGAGTAAAGGTCGAAAAGGTAAGACAAAGATTAACACTCGATTGTTCGAAACATTTTTGGTCATGCTGATTAGGTATAACCGTTTTCTTGAGGATGGAAACGGTTTTGAACCGAAAAAATGGATGCCTTAACATAAATTACCAGTCTTTTGAGTTTGATGTGCATACAGATCCAAAGTTAGTGACAACCTTTTGGAAACACTGCACGTCGGAGGCGTCGAAGAAATCACCCCGAAAAGACTATGGTTCACCTGATGAATCCCGCAATGCTCCCTCAAGAATAACACAACAAAACTAGCTCTATGCCTCATAATTTCAGTGTTCATCTATCACGCTTTTTGTTGGTCGTCTATAGTAAGGTCCACTACATGTGATGGGACAGACAATGGATTGCACTGTAGAATATATGAAGATTCAGACTGATAATGCAACCTTTCATCACCGAGGTACAAGGCAGCAGCTTTGGAGTATCCCATGTAAATATAAAATGAAATACAATACCCAGTCCTCTACTTTTGAGTATTTTTCTCAAAGACGAACGGTTGAACAGTATTGTCATTAGGAGGGATCTAGGAAGGATAGTTTCGGAATATTTTAACCTTTCGACTAACTCTAGAGCTAAAGAACAATGTTAACACGGTACTTAAGAACGCATCAGATAGAGATCTTTGCCATGCACTTACTACCCTTAGTACTCCGTTAATACTGATTGCATATTTACGCAAGTTGATTATATTCCAAGAAACTGATACAGCTGACCAGTAGAGCACGATGTAGAGGTACAAGACATGCTTTAACGTTTTACTTACTTTCTTATATTAGAAGACTATTCTAACAGGGTTCATTCCTTATTCACTGAGACGGTAATGACTGTATTAGTTAGCCGCGTAAGGTCACCCATAAAAAAATGTAACATTGACTTATTATATCCGAGGCGGTGACAACTGCAGACGAAATCGTCCCGACACACATTGTCATGTCGGATATACATAAACTTTCAACAAAAACCAGTGTGGATAGCAACAAACATGGTAAAAACGAGCACACCAAATAGGATTATGAAGCACTAGCATTTTAGGATGACAAGACTGCATAACTAACGGAACATTTCTTTCACACGAACAACACAAAATCCAGGTAATATTGTGGTATCTACATGGTTCAAACACTTTCCTTATTTGTATTACACCCCACCTGCATCGCATTGGCAGAGAGGAGTGCGACTCGTAGAACACGAGTTAATTCACATTGTAGAAATTTGTTTATTTGTGAGAGCCTACTGCCTTCTGTGGACGGCGTAATTTTCATTGATTGATGACTGGACACCAAAAAATATTAGAAATTGAGTTTAGAGCCAAATGTTCAATTTCTAGCCAAGTTGTCGACTGAAGTGAACATTTCTTCGCTCCGTAGCAGTTGTGAAGCACTCAACTTGAGGGTTACTCAAACTTTTCACCCGCAAGTGAATACTACCAAAGAATTTCACCAGGAGTAATTGGGAGAATCGACTAAGCTATGAAAGCAGGTGTTGTAGTCTGCCTTTTATGTATACGAGCATAAAGATAGACCGTTAGCAAAAACAACTTCATAGTTGGACGGATTGTCCATTCCAGACGTCAAGTAGACGATTACAGAGGCTAATTCTAGCAGCAGCGTAACAGTTACAACGTACGATGAACATTAAAAATGAACAGTTATGTGCACATATCAGATAATATGCTCTTACAAACATTAAGCTAATGGTCCCAAGATTTTTTCTACGACGTTATCTAAACCACGATACCTAGTAAACAAAGTTGTAGTGGAAACAGGTTTTTACTAAAAATCCTGTTACGTCTCATTAAACAGTATAAAGTGGAAGTCCCAACAACTAAACATTTCAACGCCTATGCAATGCAAAACAGTCATAATTAATCCCCTCAGCACTGTTCTGTTTAACGTCGACTCTGTAAACCAGTTTCTAGTTCACAGGTCAAGTGCATAGGACCAGAGCATTACTTCGTACGGTTTTTTCAAAGTTAGCACAATGGAACTGATAGATCAGTAGACTCTGCCCGTGTGACAGCCAGACAAACTGAAATTCGACATCTGGTATATTTGAGAGGCTAGCCTTTAGTTAACAATCAAATACTAAATTGAAATACGTCCCCTAGCTGTGCAAGATTTTGTTTATACTGTTCAGCCAACTCCACGTTAATTATCTTCAGCTGAGTTGGGATGAGGAAAACTTTGTCCTAAGCAATAGATGATAAATGGTCAGAGAGATTGCGTGCTGATAGTAGATTCTAACTTACCCGTTTGAAAAGCACAGCTCTAACTAACTCCAACTAGAAAACCGTTAGCAGATTTAATGCTTCTGCTCATGCTAAAAGTGCTTGCGGTGCTAACGTCTTCGAGGATGTGGTATATACAAAATGAACGATTTTTCATATATCGGTGTGCGGTCGACAAAATTATCATGGCGTAAGTGGAACAGCCACCGGAGTGACACCAAGCCTGAGCTGAGTAAAGAGTCTGACTTGCCATTATTCCTTTTGAATAGGGAATAACATCTTCAAAGCCTCCTTCCAGAGCACAAATTCATATTGTGGTAATGTTCTAAGATCGTACGTTGTTCACCCCATTCAAAGTTCTTTTAGAGATCAAGTTTGGTTTCATATTGATCGAAAAGCTGTTTAGTACTGATAACAAAACTGCGGATTTACCTAATGCAACGGTTTAGTTTGAAATAATGTTATGGCATGCTATCGTCGCCCCAGTAACTTCATTGAAAGGCTACCCAGCGTACGATAACGAATATTTATCAAACTAGCATTCTGAAAGAATGTGATTTCAGTGTCTGTGGAAGTCATTGCGGTGGTTAAATGTTAGAAAGAATAAACTTTATTGCAACCACTACACCAAACTAAGGAAATATTTTCACAGAAATTGAGCGTGCAGCCTCGTGGCTCATCACTAAATTTGATTAACCGACTAGATCATTAAAATGGAATCCGCCTTTACCTTCAAGATTACAAGCATGTTATTCCACAGTTTTGCTTACCATTGATGCAGGGTCTGTGGGTTAACCTGTAAGAGTGATAAACCCTATTTTCTCCTTTCACGTTAAAAAGGTTGGTTGGCCATATGAAATGCCTTGCAGGATGGTATCTCTGCCAACCGAGGTGTGTGATGGTTCTCTGGCAGCCATACTGTATCTTCTCATTGGAGTTAACTATCTGGATGTTGTGCAGTTGGTCGTTAAGTTGACCTTATTGTTTTAACGAATACGTACTACTAGTAAGCTCTCTTTGAACCGATGCAGTCGACAATGCTACCTACATTCAATAAAAAGTCAGAAGATGTAAAGTTCAAAACCAGGTTCGCTTAACCCCAGTAATTTATTGAGACTTTATTTGTTCTATTACGACAAGAAAAGCTAAGACAGAAGAAGAAACGACGAGCCCTGTGTTAGTTCACAGTTGAGTGAATATGAATCTCATAGTCAATAAATTTATTGAGCAGCCTTATAAATACCGCCAGCCAACGATCGCTAACTACATTATTCATGCAGGTGAGTTCCACTCAGTGGAATAACGTACACAAAGCGGTCTGAGAAATCAGTATGTGAACATAATATTGACGCCCGTTTTCAGCCAAGTTTACGTCAACTGGAAACTGCCTATCAGATTCAACACCAGGTGGGGCGCACTATAATGCTGCCTACTGGCTTCGTTTCATTTCTGTTACAGAACGAAACGACACATGAGTACTTATGTGGATACTTTTTATATTGACGGTAGGGATCGCTTCTTAAACTTCGCATCAACCCGAAGCTAGTTGCAAGATGGATAAAGTCTGACTTACACTATGATAATAACGACCCATCTCAGGAGACTAACCAATGTCACTCTATTTCGCCATCAACGGTGAAAGTTGCAATTGCACAAACAGGTTAGAATAATTGACATTCACACTGCTGTTGTTGTTCGGTTGAGCTTTCAGGGAGGTGCCAAAAACTATTGAGGCGGCACACCGAAATCCGGAATGGATCCGCACTTAATTTGAAGTCATGTACTTGTTTGCAAGTAGACAACTTGTTTACAAGGTAAGCATGGTGCCATCAACTAGTTGGCGTTTGAAGTTTTGTAAGTTAAGCTCAATTACTACTGACCACTTTATCAAAGAAGACTGGAGAAGTATACTGCAATATGACATTATGCTGTGCTATTCAATTTGTTGCATAATCAGTATATGCGGATTATAAACATTGGCCTAATAGGGACGAACAGTAACTAAGCACACTTACACTCAGACCATATATAATGTAATCCGGCACACAGCAGCTTAGTAGACTGCTTCAGTTTGTGTTATCTACACAACGCGGGCTGGTTAATTCAAATATTCACTACTTTCGTAAAAGCCGTTAAGTTTGGGTTCGAACTAAACGCAACCGTACTGCCGCATACATTCCGACTAGAACAGACTTAAACTTATGTATGAGATAGTTCACCAAGTAACCACTTTGAAGGACAGAGTTTAATTGCATTCTAACTTAGAGCCGTTTGGACCGGCACATTGCACTTGTTCTTCTCGCCGTGAGCCTGGGAGATTTTCTTGTACCACAATATATCATTTTTGCTGCGATTACTAGCCGTACTAATCAGTAAAAAATAGAAAATTCTCATTAAGCCATAGGTGGTCTATGCGTCTCTGAGGTATTGAGTACCGACACATTCGTGTGTTAACCAGTTCTACCCCTCATTGACCGCGCAGACTTTTGTAAAATTAGAAAATAAACAAAACGATAAACACTGTGTACAAAGGTTTGTACTTTTCCAAATTTGCTCTGTCATTTTACCTCTTCATATCCGTGAAAGTCATTAGGGTGTTAGCTGTCTGTCTTGTTCATGCCAAAAAGAGATGAGGATCGGGCGAGAATTTTCTGCTGACACATTCACGTGATGTAAATGGCAGCAGCGTTTTTAGCGGTTACCAACATTAGCGGACAAACGAATTGTGCTTGATCAAGCAGAACTCTAGAAGAGACTTTCGAAGACGTATCCGAGTTATCCTGAAGATTACGATCAGCCAGGTGACCTACATTTTTACGTATGAATTACTTTCACTCATTAATCTCAATCCATGTTGATTGAAACACACTGGTTCCTATGGACAAAAGCCGAGTTCTGTACTCCACGTAGTTTGCTAGACGATCGTAAACAAACGAGTGGATAATCAGGAATGTGGTGAATGCCAGTACTTTATCCCTCAGAGTTAGAGTGATCTAAGAAGAACCAGAGGACAACTTGTTCCGCATGAATGAACTGAATGTTCTGACAATGGAACCAGCGAGGTGATTTTCCCGACTTTTACCCTCTGTACCTTCATCAAATGGCAGTCAATCATGAAGGAGCTTTCCTTCAACCTCTGAAATACATTTTGGTAAGTGAATAGCATTCATATACGCGACCACAAACTCATCCTTGTAACCATACTTTTACAGGTTATGGGGCACAGTTATTAACTGGTGATCAAACCTACCCACCAAGTGAACGGTTTTAGTTTTACTCATTAAACATTTGATACATTTTTTTCACGTCAAGAATTTGTATGAGGAAGACAGTAGGCTGACAGTACGCGATTTATTTTCGGACAAATATGGCTGCGTCTTTAACAGTGCATATTACAGACCATTAATGTACCCGTGTGAGAAAGCGAACAAGATACCAGAGAAAGTCAACTGCCAGACTACATAGTAATTGTCACTACCATGGTAGAAACAGTCATACAAAAAGTTGGTTCTTAACAAACAACACGAGTTTGAATTCTCAGATAGCAGCTGTTTCAGCATAGTGAAGGGCTCACCTGTGTGACATTGAGTCAGTAACTCAAAATATCGTTGTAGGTTCGAATTAGAATATGATGTGTAATGGATATAGCAGATATTTGATTATTCTCCGGTTGTATCTCAGTTTCTTGAATCTTATAAGCTGACTACACTGGTATAACTGTTAATCCATGCAATAGACGAATCGGTTCAAATTTCCTTTAGGACTGTCACTCAGGGAAATGTCACCTGACGGCAGCTCCACAATTAATAGGTCAGTGGACGTGCAAGGAAAAAACTGAATTTTTCGTCTAAATATGTGGTGTGAAGTATTATATGGAAATAGCTTTGGTCGGAAAATGTTTGATATATATCAACGCTGAATACTATGCATTTGCATTTGGTCGTGAAAATATCTGTCAGCCTTGGTTGTAATGTTTCATTCCAGCTGATGCACAATCAGTCAATCTGTAGATGTCAGCAAATGTAGACTGCGCATTAATAATTCTTCCTGGAAGCTACACATTCGAATAGACATTTGACCATTTGTTAGGTGCATTGCTATTTTCAGTCAAATTGCGACGACACTAAATTTCCAGTCGGTGGTAGGTTTACAAATGAAAATGTTATATCAGTAGAATACATTGCTGTTAGTACGAAAGTGAAGTTTGTAAATTTTATCCACGAATTCAGCTGTATCACATAAACTAAGATATCTATGTTCTGTTTGAATTGCTTGACTTCTTGACCAACTATTGTGCTAAAGATTGAGGGGAAAAATTCCGCATATACAGAGTAGATCGCAAACGACAGATAAGTTCCTGAATCGCTGATACCCCACAGAACTAAAATCTACTGCTTCATTAGGTTTTCGTTAACTCGATGTCAGTAACCATTATGTCCTCTTCATATTTTGATCGTTTCAAGCTTTTAATTATTCACGTCTCTATTGCCTTTATTCTATTCTATCAGTTGTCATTTTTGTTAGATTTAGAATTACCCGTAAGACTAGTTTGTGTTTTATTTATGTAGTCAGACTTGTTGAACAAATCCATCCTGAAAATTATCCCAGGTCGAATGATAAATTTATCTCGATGATCAATCAGAATGCGCAAGTTCTGTCAACTCCCAGGCTACTGAGACAAAATAAGAGACCTGTGTTCAAGGGTGGCGTGAGGATAATTCAAGCTTCTCCGCCTTCAGAGAGAGAGAGAGAAAGAGGGTGAAATATTTTTTTTGTGGTGTATGCCGTAGCGTTATGGTGATGAGATAGTCAATTCCTACGGAGTTGTTAAGTGACTCACTTTGATCATCAAGCTCACGAAGATTGTTTCCACGTGGGCATAACTACTCAATGTCGAAGATCGAAATGTGGTGTTCTGCAGATACCTATCGTCGGATGGGCCAGCAATAAACGGAGAAATTTCCCAATAGACTAATTGAGGGGTCTGAGTTTTCGCACAACACTGTGTAGTACACATTATGCAGGTCCCCATCGTCAGATTTCCATCTACAGCACGTGTCTTGCATTCACGCTGAAGTGACAGTTGCCATGTGGGTTTGAATTATGAAATAGTTCATTATTGATTGTCATACTGCTTCAGGCTTTCTGTATAACAAAGTTCGATATATGCGGAAAAGACAGAGGATGGTTAACGTTCCTTGAATAAGGCGTATTTTTATGACTTTCAGTTGCAACGTGAGCATGAAAGTGATTGGTGTCGTATACATTAGTGTGATATATGTGAATGGATGTCATATCACTGATATATGTTCCCGAACTCAAAAATGAACAACATAACTGATGGTTATACAGTGTAATCTAAAATGAAAAGACGTTGCAAAATTGATAGTGATCGAAAGGAAAGACAAAATATATGGTGCAAAACTACACGTCTAAAGCGATTAACGATAATGTTTAGGGAAATATTGTGTGGAGACTTGCAGTAGGCAAAAGTAGATCGTTGAAAGAACAAAAAGCCAGCAAGTGTGAATTAAGTTTCAGAGATCAAAAACGATCTACCGTTCTTTCTAGAGATCGACCATTCTTAATCTCAATAAGTTATCCTAAAAAAAGAAATCTAAAACTTATGGTTAGGAGGACCATAAACTGGGTATTTCCAAATTATTTGGAGGGCATGAAAGTAGTTGATTCTAGAATAACAATGAGAATCAAAGGTTTTAATCGACAAAAAACTATAAAGAGCACATCCAACAAGAACTTTCGTGACACTGAGTTGATTTCCGGGAGAGTTTTTGTGTTGGTTGCAAACAAGCGATTTGGTTTGCAATACAGACAACCTTGATCCATCAAATAGCTTATTGAAACGTTATTTTGAAAAGCCTGTAATTTGTCTTGTGTACAACATTGCATATTCCAATAGAGTGGTGCCGAGTTTAGACCAGAAGTTTCCAAAACAAACGTACATACAACGTGCAAAACATGCATACAGAAAACCACGGTTTACTCCTGATATGTTTAGAACAGTTACATTTTCTTCGGCCACTACAACATGGCTTGTTCCGGAATGCGACTTATGTCATACAGCCAAGTAATCTATGGGTGGACTCAAACATTGGGGTACAACACGACTGCCCATGTACCAAGCTCCAACTGGAGTCGTTCAACCAGACAAGTAACAAATCAAGGCAAACACTCATTCTTAAACGGATGCCATTGGATGTCTCTTCCTAAGTTGTTGCCCTTCATTACCTTCACGATTGAGTTGCAAACAAGTTAGCAAACACCAGAGTTCCAGAAGTAGCTGAGAGATGGTTTTGCAAACTGTTGGTCCCAATGACCATCAGCGAAATGATGGACAGCTGTTACGACCTAATGTTGTGCTCCAAGAACGGGGATAGCAGAAGGATCGTTTATTTGACAAAGCAACACACGGGTTAAGCGTTGAAACAAAACCACATACAAAACCCCTCATGTGCACACGGTTCTCGGTCTCAGACCGTCTCGGTTGTCACAGACGCCAATGCTCAATTCCTTTATATTACAAGGACCATTTTGAGAGATACTGCACTTCGATTTTTCTTCCTGCATCTTTCCTACGGCTTGTTCGATGTCAAAATCTATGCCCTGGTCCTACTACTGAATGGCAGTCGTTTGAATAGTATATTACGATCACTCATCCTCGCTACACTAGTTGACACGCATCAGTACCGCGTACACCGGAGGATCAAACCCACGATATCAGCCTACTAACGAAAAGAATCGCAAAAGTTAAGAAACATAATTCACGTACTTTCCTGCAGCCCTGGTCATCGTTACCGCATGGCCTAGTGGATAAGTGGTTGGACTACAACCCGATGCCTATTTACGGGTCGTGGGTTCGACTATCTGACGTGCATGTTGCTGAGTCTACTCAGCTGTCCACCACTTCGATTGGGACCAACTGTTTGCAGTGAGAAGACATTTTGCACGAGATACTTGCGATAGAACTTTTAAATACAACAGGTACTTACGGTTTCATCAAATACCTCACGGTCAAAATGCCATTTTTGATTGCCAAAATTTGAAAAGCGAACTTCCGGTAACAATGGTCATCCAATAAACGTTAATGATGTATAACATCTTCAGTTTGTAGCAGATACGCTCAGTTCCAAATTTCCTACATGAAAGAACGTCGCACTCGTCAAGAACGTAAACTAAATAGGGTAATTACACTAAATTAAATTAAGCCCATGGGAATACCTGACTCAGTGTCCAAGTACTGTCCAATTAATAAGTATTTAGTATATGCGGTGTTATCGTCAGACAGAAAGCTGGCAAGTGAGTAGCCTGTTATTTGCTTTGTGTGATGCTTATTGCCTGACTTGGTCTGTACAACGAGAATATGAAATTCACATTTGTATCAAGTTTGCCGATAAGGTAAACTTGAGAGTAGTTACTAGAATCGTTTTGTGAAATGACAACATGATTTGTGTACACTGCAAACTGCAGTGACTGCAATATGGGCCATTAGACCCAGCGATATAAACGACTTCGGCGTGGTTGAGAATTTCTAATAACTACATTATAGTTCGGATTACAGTAATCATCATCCGACTCATTTGAAATTGAAAGAGATACGGGGAATTAACAAGGTATTTTTGAAGGAAAACGTTCATAACTGGTGAATTATAACAGGTATGAAACTACAGTCTGTTGCATTCTTCAAGACAGGATGAAATGGAATAATTGTCTGATTGTTACTCAACAACAGCTTATAATATGTGAAACTGAGATCAAATTCTAAGCCTTCAACATTGCGGACTGATCACTTTCCACTTCAGAAGCAGCCACTGGTGACCTCGCTTTCCAAAACACGTTCACTTTATTTTCTCTGAAGTGGAATGCAGACAAAATTGACACTTTCAGAAACTCCCACCAAACTTTAGTTGGCATTTTTTGCAAACTCAATAGACCATGTGGTTCACGTGAATCTGAAGTTCCAGCTTGCTAAAACCTTTAGTCTCGCTCCAATCGTGCAGTATCAAAACAAGCTGGGCAGGAATGATACTATTTGAGAGCTAAATGAACTTCTACAACCTGCTTCATTTTCAATGTTTTGAAATTTTTCTAGATCTACGTGTAGCAGAAATGTCTAGCACTTCTGCTCAGAAACACTCACAGACCTAATTTACAAAAAAGCTTAGGTAAACATAGAAACATCTGAAACCTGTTGGCTTCGAGGTCAGAAGAAGCTCGTAAGTCAGTTACAAATGTAACTTATCCATCTCCAATCGGATAACATTTAGCGACAAGTATCAACATAAAATAATCTGCTTGGTGCATAAGCAAATTTTTAGCTTTGGGCGAAATTCTTATTGATTCTTTACACGGCTTTCTTTAAAACTTACGTGTTTGGACGAAGTTTTATGACGTTATTGAGTCAAGTTCACCCAGGAAGCAGGATCTTCCGATGTGTATGTGAGGTCGTTCCAATGGTTATTTCTCCGAGCTTTCAACACCATTTCGGCAATATTCCGAAAATAAGTGAGAATTTTGAGTCTCTCCATTTATCCACTGCAAAAACTAGCAAACTTGAAGTAGGTTTGAGGTTTTACATTGTTTTTTGAGAGTAAACGTGCCTTTTAATGTTATAAACAGACGGATGGTACATCAGCTTCTTGATGTTTCCGATTTTTCTTTGTTCCAATCTATCAAAACGACTGTATGCTGCCGTATTTAGTATAGTTGAAGAATTAAAGCGACAGCTTAGGAGCCACGAACGTCTGTGTAGAGTTGAAAGTGCAATGTTAAATTGCAACCTTTAGCCCATAAACGACGAAGACATATAATCTAGATTTTCGTTTCTCACACGTTGGTATGACACGGTGTCTTCTACTTAGATTAACATTTTTATCTGTGGTCCAACCAGTTTATCTTCTGTTCGAGTTTGTACTGTAGGTTAACATTTTTGTTCATCGTGACTTTCAATCCGTAGCGTAACTTGACTATTTTATCTGAGTATCTCTGAAAATTCATTTTTCTGGTGTTAAACTCAGATCGATAGAAATGGGGCTCATGCTTCAATTACAGCTTGCTGTGATCAACATAATTATTTGCAATATGTGAGGTAGCCTTTGCGGATCAAGGATTAAGACGACTTAACCTTAATTGAGAAATACGGTTGGTGAAATATAGCGAATGAAATTAACCGAGTGATTATCCTTTTGGGCGGCAGCTGATAAGGAAACCGGAGGATTGAGAAAATCATGCAAGCCTCCTGACCCGGATGTGTATAAGCATTACCGAGAAATTATAACGCGAAAAAACATGGGTTCTGCATTCCTTTTGCACAGCGAACAGACCAAGAATATTTTCTGGAAGCTAGCGTGTAGGTCAAGAACGAGAACTGCATAGGCGTTGCGCTAAATCCTTGCCTCGTTGTTCTGATTACGTCTTCTCGGTTCAAACCGTGATTACTGGAAACTTCAGCAACTCAGGATAAGGTTAGCCTGTACAGATCTCAGCTTACTACTCATGATCAAACATAAAGACGCAAACTCCCTCGGCGCCTACTCGCCAGCATCCATTATTACAAAGGAAAGGAGTATGGAGCAACATGTGGCCAGATGTTCAAATCTAACGCTGGTATGTCGGCGCATCTTGATGCGTATCTGTGCAAGGATGTAGTGGAAGGGGGATTAGGTACAGTGTCTAACATAGTATTTGCACAGGCTGAAAATGTGAATTTTCTGTCAAGATTAGTTTTGATCCATACGGGATGCATACACATTCCTCCAAACGCAACTATGACGAACTCAGTTACACTAAAGTCATAAGATGTAGTCGATCTCAACGATGTACGGCATCTTGCCTAAAACTCGCCATTGAAAGAAAACTATAGTGAGTAGTAGGGAATTTTGATTTTAACTTAGAATGAACATCACCAAAAACTGATCGTAGCTGCCGCACTCCAATAGACTCGAATCAGCCGCTTTCGATGTTCAGTCTAACTCGAAATCAAAATCCCTTATTAATCAGTAATCAAATACCGCTCAACTAGCCAACGACTTCTGTGATTTCAACTTGGAGGGAAGTCCTAGTCAGGGGGTCATCGATTGGAGTTAACAGACTGTAACAGTGTCTCCTATCGAGGCGAGCGTTCAACCTGATCGTTAATCACGATCAAAAGTGTTTGAGACTTTACACATGATAATTCGATCGTCCTTAATTTGAAGTCAGTGGCGCAGTGGCCAACACGGTTTCCTCATGAAACCTTAGCTGGAGTCCTAATTCCGGCCGTGGCAAGGATACGCACTACTGGTGAGCTCTAATGAGAGCGAAACTCGAATCTAATGCTTCTGCTGTTCGACAGGGGCTCATTGTAAAGTCAAAAGCTGTGATCATTTGTGGGTGATGTTCAATCTTAATGTAACGCCATCGTGTTCATCTCGATATGAAGTTCACCAACGTCTTAAGTCACATTTCCCAGGTCTCCGATTCGAGAGTTCATGACAGAACAACCACTCTTGCAGTTAAAACTGTGGTGAATGAACACAAATCTGCAAGCAAGACTTCTGCGTACAGTGACAAATGCCTAATAGTCGTCTGGTTGTTTAACTTCCGCATAATCAACATCTTATAGACAAAGTCACAATTGCATATTTATGCCTATCATTTATGTCTCTCATATAACTAGCGAGTGGTCGTTTGGCGAAATGCTGTATATGTAAACAAGGCCTACGCACAAGGTTGCAGTCTAAAAACTGTTCATGAAACTGTTCAAACACTGTCAATAACAGATGTCAGTTACAGTATTCACAGGATATTTGTCGGAAAACCGGAGAGCCACGGCTTCCCGGACAACCTCAAATGTTCCAGTCCGAAGAATTACAAATTCGACCACACATAGATGAACGACTAACTCGCACACTTTTGCCTCCAAAACGTTTCGGGTTGGATGCGTTCACTGAAGAAGTACTTTGCATTTTAAATTCCATAAGATGCTTTGCTTTAAGTTTGAACAAGTCTCTCCTCAACCATTCGAAGCACACAAAAGCAGACGACTCGGCCGGATATCTCAACCTTTTTCTATTGGCTGGGAGGTGTCTGAGCCACTTTTGCTGCAATTGCATCATGCTAATCTCAAAAGCGAACAACCCCTCCACTTTGAATGATGCGATAATAATCGCCTTAACTCCATGGGTGGTGCGTTGTTTTCACGATCGTTGGACTACGTACACGACATTGCCAGCTATCAAATTGCATTTATTCACCATGATAGGCGCCTCAAGATGACATTACTGCTTCACTTCGGAGCTCTAACTTAAAATCTCTGTCTACTGGCAGGTTTATTAATGTGTAAAGTCATTGTTCTTCATTTTGCGGAGATCAATCCTGCAATAAACTCAGATTTTCTGTGCTTTTCCATCCCCAATCCACTACGTCGAAGTATATACTCACGAAGTGTCATCCACATTCAAAGATTCTGTGTCCCAGAGCGGTGTTCACCTGGGTGACCGCTTACACCTCAGCTCAACAACGTGAATATGGTTACGTTTTCTACGACAGTGTTCACCGGTTTCACTCACGCTGATGACGTAATCCTGCTGGCGGTAAATTCCTTGCGTTTCTCCGGGACCTTTTCTGTAGGCACATTCAACAGTGCCGAACAAGTCGTGCCAGGAATCAACGACCAGAAGATAGAGCTTGTGACCATTTCTGGCGGAAATAAACAGCACAAAACCACCGCTGAAGATCTTGTATGGTTCATTCCGGACACCGTTCACTCACTGAGTGCCTCATACGCAATAGTCTATTTAGATAATCTGTTGATCTGAAGCAATGAAAGCATCACTGATCCTCAAATACAATTTTGTATGACGCTCAGTGGAACTATGTAAACACCTCTTAGGCCATATTGTTAAGTTTAGTCGCTGGGGCAGCAAGTGAGTCCAGAGTTTAACTATTCCTTAGTTTTGAGCAGTGTCCATCGTAACACACTTGAAAAAATGGGTTGCAGATGTCACCAGTTTTTCCGGCAGTGACTCCGTCTTTTTAAGGAGTTTGCAAACAACTACGTCCATGCCCTAATTCGCCCCTGTAAAATGAGTGTTCCCATGTCACTTCGGCGAATCACCACCGAGGAGATTGCTTTTCAGCCAATGTTCATTACTGATGAAAGTGGTCAAAGATGATTCGTTCTGCTCCAGTATGAGGGAGGTCACATTCCCGCTACGCATTCATGCCGCAGTACAGTAAAGCCTGGACGAAGCTCATATGACTTTACAGGACAAGCTCTAGTAGACGCTGGACGATTATGAACTTCAGGAAGTGACTCGCTGTCTACACTCTGATCGTACGTCGCTCTGTCCAGATGTATTTCCGGGTCTTCATTTGTGTCACCTTGCTTCAGTGCGGCCTACTACGGACTGTGAACGAAGGTGATTACTTAGTTCCGTGTGGTAGCGACAACGGTCGACCAGAAATTTCTCCTCATAACCGTCATTCGTGGTGCATTACATACGACGCACGTTATGCTGGACGCAGCGGAGTGTTTGAAGACCCGGAAAAAAGTGTTGACGGTCTCGACCGTAAAACCACAGAACAGCTACACTTATCAACACCAATCTTGCTTAACGAATCCAACGTGATCGTGGCCCACGACGACCAAACTATGGTACATGACATCATCGTAGAGATGGCTTTCGGAGCCAGTATGCCTGGAATGACAGTAATAAAGAGTGCGAGACCGTCTCTTACAATGTCCCTATTCAATTAATCCTCTAAAACGTTGGCCGTTGAGTAGATTCAACTTCGCACTGTTGATTAAAATAGTTCCACTTTAAAATGACAATCATAGACAGGCGCAAATCCTGATGATTTTGCACTGACCGGTTTTATGTTCGGTCTCTATTTTACATCCATTTTGATTTATCTGTTGCTCGCGACCAAATGCGCTCGTATGTTGTCTGCATTGACGTTGACAGTATAAGTATATGTTGATTAAAAATATGTTGCAGTTGATTAACAGTCCTCGATTTTTATTGATGGTGGCTACTGCAAGCAGAAGTTGGAAGGAAAGTACACACTAACATTGAGTGGAATTATTCGTCAAACCGATTTATTGCATTAAAAGTATAATACTTAGTAATAGGCAATGTTTATAGCTTCTGTTTCGCTTTCACTACGCAGAACTTACTTTTCCGCAAGAAATAATAAACTGATTGTAGCAAACAGAAAGTCACCACAAAAACTACTGGTAAATAGGAGAAAAGTTTGACTGATAACAACTGAACATCATGGAGAAATGAATGCAACTGTCGAATTCCGTTAGACGGTTAACCAAGCTCCTTCCAAGCGAAACAATATAATTCAGTTTTAATCCTGTTCAAACTCGTCAGTAATCACAGCCGGGATTTGAACTGGGTCGCGCATTCATGTGGCGGTCATGTTGATCACCGTACCACTGACCTCACATTAGGTAAGGCGATTCTATCAACGCAAACACTCAGTTACAACCGCTTTTGAGTATTGCACAGATTGGTCGCTACGATTAGTCACTACGAGGAAACACACTAACCGTCCTGTTAAATGAAGTCGGTGATCCTACCAGCGGAGGTTTCCTCAATGAAGTGGCAAATATTTCATCGAGGTATGTCTTTGTACACACTATGAGACCCGTTGGTGTTGTCCATATTCTTATGTAGCGTAGCCATATTTGCCCGGAAACCACTGGTCCAGGGCAATTATTCTGGGTATACAATTTTAACGAAACATCATGTACTGGAACGTCAAGAGATATTTAGTCACAAGTGCTACATATGTACCATGAACAATTTAATCACCAATCTGGGAAAAATAGCACAAACAAGTCGCTGAATTAGGTTACACATGTTGCTACTTTAGAAGATGTATGGCTCTACTGACAGTTAATGGCTTATTTGTGATTTGGACACCATGTGCACAGGAATGAAAATAACTGTTTCATTCAAATTTTACTGCGTGTTTAGGTTCATCACAAGAACATATTGAACCGGTTGACCCGTCAGGTTTGCCACAAGCTGACGTTTCAGAAGATATAATTTCATGAAAACCTGGACATGCCGTTGATGTGTTGAACCTAGATTGTCTACTGGTTAGTTTGGTATATAAAAGATGTATGCATTTTTGTCGCTAAACCCGAACCGAGTGATTTCTAGCATTATAAGGAGGACTGTCTCGAATTACTTACGGATCAGTTCTGGCAGTTTGCTGATCACGTATACAACGAAAGAATTCGAACCAATCGATGATCTTTTTGCAGTTGACATAAGGCTGAAAATTTCGGTTTGCCAGCGGCAAGTTTGCTAGTAAGTCTACATATCTGATTTGGCCGGCTTGGTCTTTCTGTTATCACCTGATGAAACTGACATACTGGGAGTTCGTACTTGTTTCTGATTCTGCAAACCAGCAATGAAGATTCTTGTAGTGGTCTTTCTTCCGATTGGCCTCAAAACGTTTTGCTCAAGCTTCGACTACACTTTGTTGGCACTCACGCCTGTGTACCATGTTGATCAGCTGATTAGGTGTAGGCCTGGTTCTGGTGAAAAATGTGCGCATTCCGTCTATCTACACATCTGACTGAAGCACGATCTTTCGTAGCGAAGTGCAGCACTTTGTATCCTGCTGTGGGATCATACATATTTGCACAACTTCGAAGACGTTTTTCGTTTTCACGTAACCTCAAGTTACATTTCTGGGAGTTCGAAATTATGGGGACCGTTTTCGTCACTCAACATTACTTATTATTCGACATTCGATTTGCTTGATAAACTTACGGTAGATAAGCAACTTATCGTAACCTTGGCATCTATTATTTTGCCCTCATTAGGAAAACGGTTGGACTACAGAAATTCAAAATGCGGAAATCGTCCAAACTGCTTCCATGTTATTAACTCCACCTTTTCAACTGTATCTTCTTGGATACTCATGCCATTGACAATTTTATTTACTGATATAGGGAGAGACCGTTCTAATCGATACAGTAACTGAAATGGTTTTTATAATTTTGTCAGTGGTGTATCTTTTGAGATAAACTTTCGTTACCATTATTTGGTAATTAATTTTGTACTGACAGTGCCCGCTGAGTGCGCATCCCATCAGAGAATGACAAGCACCCGGAAATGGTCATACTCAGGTAGCACATTCTGTTCACTGAAACGCCTGAAAGGCCATAGAAAACAGGATTTGTTCGACGAGCTGAATTTCTGAGTAGATTAACAATGAACTGTTTTGTTGGGTTTCAGTGATGCTTGACGAAATCCTCACAGATGGATGCCAAACGGTTCACACTTACAAATCAGATACCCTGTTAATGACTGTCATTGACGTCACACATTCAGTGGAATTGAGGTGCATTCAATCACTTTTGAGTGATATTCATTTCATCCGGAGAAGACAGTGGGTTTTGTTACTTATGCACATTCTGATAACAGGTGTGTTTTTACGGCTGACCCGTTTATCTTTTCACATTCATGGCACATCAATCCATTCCTAAACTTGCACTTGTCCACGTTTGATCCGATTGAGTCACACGACCTTCGTGATTCGACACTTACTCCTTAGCCAGCTTATACTTACCTGTTGTTGTTGTACAGTCATCTTTCACGTTCCAGTATTTTTAGTCGGTTGTAGTGCACCATTTCCAATGTATGTTTATTCTCATTTCCACGGCTCACTATTACTAAGTAACTGTACCTGACCTCTATATTACCGGTACTGCTGAGAATGACAAACTTTTGCCAAATTCCTGTCTACACTACACGGTAAATGTCAGAATCGTGCTCCCAACTTTGTTCATTGAGGTGATAGCTGTAATAGCAATCACATTCAGCCAGTCGTTAAGACTTGGTGAGCGTGACCAGGCGTCTAGTTTGAATGAGCAAAACACTTTCGGTAGAATTGCTGGTTCCAGTTGTGTCCATGATCACGTCAGTGCAACGGACATTATGCTACCCGCTCCAGCGATCCGGAAAACATAACTTATTGTCACGCAAACGGTGGACCGCCAGTATATTCGATTGTTCATTCACGCTTGCTAGCGATATCGGTATTAGGCAAACGTTTGTGCAGTCGTATACGTTGGTAGAAGTGTTATTGTGCCAACCGGTGTCCGCAGCGATCCGGTAATTCATTCAAGTGCCATTAGAAATCGCACGAATATCGACGATAGAATGAAAGAAATCATGCAAAGAAAAAGGCGGTCAGCATCTTTCTGAATAGGGGAACAGTGATCGTTTGTGTTTGATTGATTCCAAGATTGAGATATCAGTTTTAGAGGTTTAATCAACAAACATGTTGATGCCACTGTTGCATACTTGTTGGAACCTATAGACTACCCTGAAAAGTTTGTGGATATCCACAGTAAGACGAAAGAACCAAAAGTGATCAGCTGCAGTGCGCAGAAAAAGAATATATTTCCGCAAATTCAATTCAAAGGTGACCACTTGACTGACAACGTCGACGTTGCAACGCACCTACCCAGCGGCCGAACTACGTATCCTGCTAAGCACTAGGGGCTTGGCTTTCCGTAGCGATGATGCACACTCAACCGATCAGTCTGTCTCCCACGTAATATACCAGTTCAATTGCAGTTGCAATGACGTCTACATAGGTAGGACAGATCGACGTTTGCATCAACGTATGACGGAACACATTCCCAGGTGGTTATCAACTGCAATCTCAAAAAACGACCTATTGACTATAACAAGCTAGAAAACCCCGGCTTCATCGATCGCCAAACACATTTTAGCAACCGGTCACCTAGTTGACCCTGATAAATCGTTCAAGATATTGTTACATAATCGCAACCTGAATCTGTTGACGATTAGCGAGGTCATGCTAATCAAACAACATCGGCCAGTTTTGTGTGCACAGAAGGCGCTGACGCAATCAATCTCCTTGCCGTGGAATTGATTGAACTATTGGCTTTAGATGAGACCCAACTGTGAAAAGCCAGGGCTTCGGCTGGATTCGAACCAGCGACTGAACCACCATGCCTCTACGCGTGTGAAAGCTCAGAACTATGTGGTTGGTTCGTTCAGTTGTTATTGCTATACCCAGTTTGTATAAAATTTGCTAGTTTTACGTTGGCGACTGATGAGGGTAAGTCGAACTGTTAACATCTCGCGATATATGTCTTCTCTCTGTTTTGACCAAATGGATTAAGGGAACGCAATGTTTTGAATGAACCTATAGGGTTAGTCGATTCAGATGGATATTCCTTTGAGCATACAAAAAAGAGCTGGTCTGACATATTAGGATCTATCAATTTTTTTAAAATTTGAACGTTCTTCTTGGAATCTGATTTACTAGCTGTTGTTGCATTGGTATGTTTGCACTAAAGCTCATATGATTTCTTTTTACAGATTTTGTGTCCCGAACTCAAAATCCGACTGGCTACTTTGTGTCGGTCTTCAGTTTGAACTTGAAGTTTAATTGACCGATGCATGTCATTGGATGAGACAAGCCATATCGTCATTATAGCTGGTGAGCCGCCCCTCAGACTTAGCGAATCGTCCGATCCTTTCAAATTGTTCCTTGTGATCCTGATGAGTTTTCAGCACGATGGCATAATTACCCAAGTATTTGGTTCACACTGACTTATTGATTCAGCTCAGTTCAGTGTGTGTCTTTATCGAAATGATTGAGAATTACCAGATCACAATGTTGTTTGCCTCCACATGACTTTTCGTGGCACTTAGGTTGAATATGCATTCAGCTTGGCCCTCGTGGATAAAAATAGGTAAAATTTTATCGCCACATTTCGTGGTAAATTTGTTTTCGTATACTGGGATAGATCATTTTAATGGGGTTTGTTAAAGGCAATATCTACACTCACTGCACATGGTTTTGTATATGACGATTTCTGCCCGAGGGTTTCAGCTGGCTCTTTAATTTTAAGAACATTCTCTGAGATTTTCTTTTTCTTTTGTGTACTGAGTTGATTTCCTATGATCCCAGACGTTTTGCTCTCATTTCTGACATGGTTTTGTTGTACTATAGAATAGTACGATTTGTTGGTGATTTCGTGGGATGTGAGTTTCTTTTATTCTGCAGCAGACACTTTCTGACAAAACTTCGTTGCGATGAAATACTTGACACACTTTCTTTTCTCCCCTGCCTGCTAGCTGTGATGCGCTGCAGACCGAACTGCTGCGACGAAATCGGAAGATTTCGACCGGATGTGATTGTTTCCGCCAAATGAAATCAGGCCCGAGTTTGCGTAGGACATCCATCCATTTCCGTTTTCAATTCCTACGATAGATTTATTGTCGCTGATAATGCTGGTGAGTAGGCTGTATGTGTCTTCCATCATCGACCGTTTGAAGATTACAAATGTGTCATCAACATACCGTATCTGCTTTTTTGATCCGATGTCGGACTTGACGATATTTTTCAATTCCAACGTAAATAATTCGGCAATCACTTTATATATAAACGAACTTATCTCCTTTTTTTCTGAATTCAAAATGGCCGCCGAAGTTCGTATGTGTACGTTAGAGGACATCGTCAAGTACAATATCAGATCAAAACAGTACGTAAAACATATTGATGATATATTCAAAGTCCCCAGGTCGAAAGGTTAATTTGTGTTTTTAAATGACATTATGATGAACACAATCTTGTTTGGTCTTATGCTTCCTGGAACTGTACAAAAATTACTACCTACCCGATGGTCAGTTGCATTTTATACCGTTTTTCTTCAAGTATACCTAGGTTGTTGATATCTGTGATAGTGGAACTCTTCTTATCATGTTACTCTGTCCTGTTTGTTAATTCATTCCCTTTACTACAGCTAACTTTTGTTAAATTCTCATAAAGAAAGATGCTCAGTGGTTCAGACATAAACAATTTACGACCAAACTAGCAGTGATATTTAGAGCCAACATTTTTTGGTCCTAAGGCTTGACCGGACATTTCGGTTATATTGGTGCGTCTGTATAAACATTCCGTGTCCAATGTGTGATTCTGTATAATTGGTCGATCCATCACTCGAGGCAGCACATCCGGATCATTCACTTCCCTGATGTGCTATAAGTCCACAAGAATCATTCAGTCGACTTAATGACAATGATCCTGCGTAAGCTGACAAATTTACTGAATACATATCAACAAACCCACTCGTGGACACCGGCTATAATTAGGCGAAAAACTTACGTGACTATCTTGACTAAACACATCGATCCAGTCTCTATCTCTACTGTACTCATTGTAGCAGAGCAGTCAAAAACGTAAATGCGCACGATTTATGGCCTGGCGAATTTCTCTGCATATTATCAAGTGCGTACTACAGAACAGGAGTTTATAAAGCGGAAAATAGGGGTCAATTGTGAAACTAGACATATCAGGGAAACACAATGTGGATCTATTCGCTAATCAGACAATGTCATTATTACCATGGAAGTGATAAACTAACAAAGGAGTCTTTCTGCACACACAGAGGTGGACACCA
>LUCH01000231.1:113483-145940 GCA_013368495.1 Paragonimus heterotremus | reverse complement strand
CCATAAAAATATCAGCCAAGATAGGTCCCAAGGGACTTCCCATGGCTACGCCATCAATCTGCCTATAGCCTTCGTGTTGGAAATAGAATTTCACATTTTAGGTACACAAAAGAAACAGGCGCTCGATTTCAGTCGTTGGAATGGGTAATTCCAACTGTATCTACGGTTTATTCACTAATGTTTCGTGTTTCCATACGATCTTTTGTAGAGATGTGAAACGAATAAGTCAAACTATTCTCAACCAGAATATATGCACCGGCTAATTTCAAACAGTCGTCTTGTATAACCTGTAGAAATAAACTGCACGCACATAAACCTTTTCTCCAGGTCAGTTAGTGTTAGCAGACTCGGATCTGACCGACAAAAGGGCACCACCGCCTCGCGTAAGTGGCTGCAAGTTCATACACGTGAATTCGTTTTTGCTATCAGTTGCTTCAATAACCGACGGTAAATACCGATCGCTTTTCGTTTATTCGGTTTTCACAAGAAATTATCTGGTCTGCCGCTTGATACTCTTATCCAGATCACCGTGTACAATTACACCAAAACGAATGAGGCACGTTGACAAGAGCAACGAATCGATGAGAATAGTGTTTTTTGTAAGACTGTTTGAACCCTGGTACAGGGCTTCATCGGTCTTTCACAATTATTCTACCATTAACAATAGGGATTATATAGAATTCAAACCTTTCCACAATAAGTCACTGTAGATCGGACTGCTGACGGAATGATCATGAAAAAACCTCCATTCCTTGTGATTGGCTAGATTATAACCCATATCACGAGTGAACAACCCTTATTTTACATGCGGGACATATCCACGACATCGTCGAATAACCCACCCTGGACCATTCAACTTCCATCCAAATACTTGCAGTAAATTGGAGCTCACTGGTTCGTCTTTCATGGCCGAATTGATAATCACTCTTTTCTTGTTAACTTTCAGTCTGTTATGTTCAAATAAAGTGTGTTTAGATGGATACTACGGTGATTGTCCGCACTTGAGGAATTCAGTTAAATAATACCCACTTTTTTACTACAACAGACTAAGCCAATTGCAGTTTGCTTCATTCTAGTTAGCCCATCTGCTGAAAGCATACATAAAATAATGAACTGGATGAATGACTTGACTAGTTTGTGTGGGATATGCTTTCCATCTTCAAACTGTGAAGTGGTAATAAAGAAATGGGGCATTGTCAATCACAAGTTTGATACTACTGGCAATAATTTAGAGGCTTTGGACTATCAGCGTTCAAGCCTTGTGATCACATATGAACATGAAGAACAAACGCGCATGCGAAGAAGTTAGCGTAGAATATGAGGACTCTGACAATTCTGTTGAACAAAATATGTGTATCGCACACTCGGCTGGAGATCTCTTGACAATCTAACCGGCGGACTGGAAACACTTTCAAAAATGATACTATACCTTAGTCTCATTGGTTTCGGCATTCGTACCGCTGCACTTTCTTGTGGCTAACTCTGTTTTTTCTCATCTTCTTCCTTGGGCTTTTCTTCTTTTAGCTAGGTTGTCGTTAATGGTAATGTGAATGGCAGTTTACAGTGCACTGTCGTTTAGTCAATTGTATCACCGTTATGAATTATTTTTAAGTAGTTTGGCAGATTTATGAATTTAGATGAGACCCAACTGTGAAAAGTCAGGGCTTCGGCTGGATTCGAACCAGCGACAGAAACACCATGCCTCTACGCGGCAAGCGCTCTACCAGCTGAGCTACGAAGCCACGCCAGGAGCTCAACAGTGGCGTTGGTGGATTCCAGCGTGAACTGTTTGAGAAATCCTGCCGGGGCAGTCGATCCCCTGGATCATTTGGTGGATTCCATATGAGACAGTGGGACGGGTGGGTAACCGAGTCCAAATGTGAAATTTCCGAGCTCCTGGCGTGGCTTCGTAGCTCAGCTGGTAGAGCGCTTGCCGCGTAGAGGCATGGTGTTTCTGTCGCTGGTTCGAATCCAGCCGAAGCCCTGACTTTTCACAGTTGGGTCTCATCTAAATTATTTTTAAAATAAATATCACAAATGACTCGGTGATTTCGAACGATATGAGTTTGGCTCGAAGAGAGACGTCCTAAATAAATATGTTCTATCAGGTGTGCTCCCTTTGCCAGGCAGGTAGACCAAATAGAAGCAGGCCTATTCAGTACTGATAGGCCGTACCGCAAATTGGACGCTGACTTCAGATCTTTCGGAATATCGGTCTCGTGTTGTAAAGAGGTAGGCATTCTGTAAAAGTTGGTGACATGGGAAGTGGACCTAGGGGAGCATTGGTATCATACCGCAACAAGTGGAAAGCGAGTCTGGAGAGGTGTGGACTCACTAATTCGGGCAAGAGAAGAAACATATGCTTTGGAGTTAAAAACGCGAACACGTGGAATAGCTAACGCCACATTCACTCGTAGTCGGTCGATGCAGCGAAGTAATCAGCAGCAACAGTAAGAAGTTGCTTTATAAATTCTTGTTGGGCGGACCTGTAACCTTCATCTCGCCCTCTCACGTGGCCCATCACGTGACAAGCCGTCTAGTTTAAGTGACGCTCACTGTCCCAACCTGCACATGCATGCCTACACATCGATCGGCCCTGACTGTCATTGAGTTTTCGTTATTTGTTAGTGGGTACTCAGGCTATCATGGTTAAGATTTCCACTACAGACCCGGGGTAATGTACACGTAAAGCTGCAACGATTTATGAGCTACAGCAATGTCAATTCCAAAACGGGTTGACTGGAGCCACCTGATCCTCCACGTCGGTTCTAATCCAGCTTGGCAAACTGGTTTTTATAATCATCGTCCACGTGAACGGTGTGATGACACACACATCTTTTTGTGTGACGGCGGTGAGAAACTACGATGTAATAGGTTTAATGAGGGTCGCCTCGTTGTGCAGTGCATTGATCCCAGTTCCAAAACCCTCCTGCCATGATAACTCACCTGATCAATTTTTTTATAATTTCTATTTTTCCACTTTAAAGGTTGATGTCCAACATTATGTTCTTCCAAAATATCATCAATCATGCATTTGTGGTCTATGTTACATGAGTTTCGTTACCCAAATTTCGCAGTAAATAGAACTCCTGGGGGTATTGTGAGAACTTTTCTTGGAATGACAGACGGAGGTTCAAACCAAAATACCAAAGATCTTTAGTTTGTGTGGAAAAATCATAGGAGAGCTATGTGCAATTGCAGCAGGCCAGTAACCGCTAGACTGCAAACAAATCAGGCACTCGTTACTTCCTAGTCGTCTGCACAATCGGCACGATTTTTCGATGGATGCACGGAACGGGCTGTATTTTCAGCAGGTGACCAAGTCCCAGGAGAATCCAAGGGATTTTGTTCCGTCGGTGAATATGCCGACATCGGTGTGGAACGGGACTGCTTATTCAAATTTAGTTGACCGCAAGTAAACAACGCCAAAAGTCGAACACGGTAAAACTGAAAGAAAAAGGCGTAAATGTAACCGTTAAGAGCATAGTTGATATCTTTGATTGAAGTGAGCAGTCTTGTCAGATGAGCATAAAATAGCAGACGACAAGGTGGTGATTCTGGACTCAAGCTTGCTCTAATGGAAATGGTGATGCTTACTGGACAAGTGAAACACAAATAGAGGCCGGAGAGAATAAGTAAAGCAATAACACGATAAGCTTCACGTCGATTCTCGAGCACAGCGGTTTTTCTTCTTTGAAGGATGCTAGCCACTGTAGGGTTCAAGGTAACAGATGATGAAGCTGCCTCCCTCGGTTTGGCATCAGAACCTGTTCGCCATGTATTAATATGCTTGTCAGTGTCTTTTGTGTTGCGAAGCAGACGGCGACGGGTGTGCAAGCGAGCCAACTGGTAGGCAATCACCATGTTGGTTAACAAGAGCAATACGCAGGGTAGCATGTAAGTGAACAGTGTGCTGAATATAAACGGCAATATTTCGTTGCCACTGGAAAATTTGTTCGGGTTCAAGGTACAGGAATTGTAATGCGGTTTGATAATAAATTTTCCACCTGAAGAATAAAGAAAAAATGTGACTGAGATTAAATTCTGAGTAGTGAGTATTGTGAGCGTATAAACAAGAACAGGAATATGGACTGCTGTTCTTTTATATTTATAAGCTGGTAAATGCAGTAGATGAAAATCGTTGAGAATAAAGAAATGATTTTCTTATGTTCTCAAATGTATAATACGTGGTGTGCACAATATAACGAAAAGATATGATTTGGTTTTTCGAATTTGATCTTCCAGATGACCACAAGCTTATTTTCGCCTGCAGCGTGTAAAGGTTACAACTTTTATCAATATACACATAGTGTGAAACTATTATGAGTTCACCAGTGTTTATATCATAATAATCAACTTAAGCAGAACTGTGGAAGAGCACAAAACTTAAGGTTATCGGCATTGGAGCTATTCAACAAAAACCCACTTGGATTTTGGAGTCGTCATCAGTGTTTGGTTGGTTCTTCGTGCATGTTCTCCAATGTAGATTGAACAAGCAAATTTTACCAAGCGATTTAAAGTGGAAATCAGTTACCGACATTACACTAGTGTGGTTCCAGGCATACAGGAAGAAATACACCTTCCAGAGAAACAGAAGTTACAAATGAGGAAAATACTTTTTGCCGGGCGTCTGGACAGGTTTTACACAGTTATTAATACGGTGATGACGAACCCCCACTACTGTGCAACCTGATATATGCAGTTGGACAGATGGCTTTAACTAAACCGTACAAAAAGGACTCGTTCATTGTGCACCCCACAAAAAACTGAGTGCCTCTTAACTGACAGAACCTTCCAGGTACAAACGTTTGTATAGCAATTGTGAAAACTACACAAAAAGTCATCCAATTTAACGAGGATGTATTGATATGCTTTGTCATCCTGATGATCTGGCAAAGATTCTCCTTAAAAAAAAAAAAACTAGTTTTCAATACCGGGAGCACTACAGTTGTCGGCTTACGGTAATAAAACACCTGAGATAAACAGAGCACTTTGTTTGTTTGGATGCTTTGTGAAGCTTCGTCTTTTAGACAAGTCTTCTTATATGTATCCCGTCTCACTAGATTACGATATTTACACAAAAGCGTCAGATGTTTTGAATAGTCTGCAAGAAGCGTTGTCGTGAATCTGTGGCGCGTGTCCACTCAAGAAACTTGTGAAAATCAGCTATTTTCGCCATGTGCCAAGACTGAAAGCACATTCTTACGAGAATGGTGATGTATTTCTGGTGAAGTATTTGAACTTCCGGGAATAAGACGCAATGACGGCCTAACTAACTTTTCGGGAGAACCGAGGAGAAAGTAGCTACTTCGCGTTAGTTAACTTTGACTCAGTTTGGCACTAGCAATTATTTCACTATTAACTTGGCGTTATCGGATTTCGTTTGGATCGATTTATGTTTTACTCAGAGGCTCATCAAAAGATGTGCAAAAAATTGTGCAAACGTTTTTAGAGTCCAAACTTGCGCAATTAAAAGTTGGTTAGTATGATACGTAAAGCTCGTAGTTTTCTAATCAGCTCACACACTGTAGTGTTTACAAGTGGCAGAGTAATACATCCTGCAAACTGCAGGCTAAAAAACTGTTTACTTTGTTGAAGACCGAAATCTATTCAGATAAAGTTGAGTGCTGACTTCGCCACAGATATAACGGAAAAAATTCACTGAAGCTTTTCAGTAAAACTGGATACTGGAATGAATATTTGATGCTCCGTGTAGGTTAATTTCCCTGCATAAGATACACACTACTGCATCTTGCACCAAAGGTGTGCACTTAGTTCGAATCACGCACCTTGTAGTCTACGTTTTTCAGCAAACATTCTGACAGTTGCTTACGAAAAACCTCTAAGTACGTGGTGCTTTAACAAAGGGGTTGTTGAAGTAATAGACTAGGTTGCAATAATTCCAGGTTGTATTATGGCTTAACATCGATAGAGCTGCCGCGTTTATCACAAGATATGCTGATATAACGAAAGTTGAAAATGGCCTAAATTTGAATGAAGATTCTGCAACCAAATACGCATTTCCTGACGATCTCCTACAGAACTTAGCACTACCCTCCGAAGTTAATTGAGAAATGAATGTAACCCGGAAACATTTAGATGTTACAGTTCGGTAGTCCTTGGGCGTTCTACCGAGAACGCAGCATAACTAGGCACTTCCGATGTGTGTTAACTAGATGAATATTCGATTCAAGTGCTACAGGCTAAGAGGTTGGCTGTAAGACATACCGGAACATAAAATCTGCGATCAAGTGTCAGGGGTGACAAGGTCAAAGGGAGTTCGCGGTGATTTCAAAATGCATGATCTGTTGATGGGTGTACTGAAGCTGTGGATTAAAGCTTTGAAGGAGCGTAGCAGTCGTAAACAATTTCAGTAGATGGCTAGCATTAAACAGTATTCATGCCCCTGCTCTTCACAAACAATCTCCTAGTATTTTCTTGTTTGTATCTTATCTGTCTGAACCAGCTGAATGAGGCTTCTGTCTTGAATAATACCTTCATCTTGCATCTTCTAACAACCAGGACTATTACCAGTAAATCTGCACCCTAATAATTTCCAAATTAGCTGCAAACAATCAATATTTCTGGTTCACGTATTCACGTGTACCAATCTGTACGCAATGAGTTTAAAGAAGTTGGGATTACGGAAATGCCAGATAACATCCGCTTATCGCAGATTAACCAACTGGATATCTACGACAACTTAATAACTCACTATCAGTACGTGTTTACATATTTGTAAGCAGCCTATACCGAACATTCAAACCTGTGCATCGCCGTGTCCAAATGAGATTCACTTTAAGAAGAACTTATCGCATATTAATTTACAATGTATTTGAGTATTTTTATTGAAGGCAGTTTAAAGATTTTCACATTTGTAACTAAGGTATTGCGGAAATGATATTTTCACAACATGGCAGAATTGCATCGAGTGAAATAACACAGTGTCTAAATCAATCGAGAATTATCATGTACTTCTATAAATTGCAATACAATTCGCAACATAGGTTTAATTATTTTTTTACTTATCGTCACATCAGTCATTGCAAATTTAGCTCAGAGAGTACATGGAATAAACAACCTATACGGTAACTGTGAAATATATTCAGTAAATGGCGAAATTCAGTCATTCTTTCGGTCATTTGATACAGGTTGTGTGCTTTCTGTTTTCAACTTTGAGAACCTATAAACAGTAAACAGACCAAGATCGGATTCCAACATGCCAGACGTTGGCGGACCTGGTGGGCAAAAGATGCACTAGAATTGTGATGGTCAACTACAGAAACTTACCCTCTGTCAAAGATAACAAGATTCGTTACATCTGAAGACTAACGGCTTGCAGTTGTCATGACGAAAACGATTATTTCTAAAGTTCTTAGTAATTATCTTGACGAAGGCATATGTTCACGATGTTCACGGCATTCGCTAATCAGAAGACTGTTAACGGTTAACAATAAAACATTTTCTATTATGTTGGTGACTGAAGTTTTATGTCTGTGTTTTAGTGATATACTACAAACTACTTTAGGTTTTATTCAGGACAGCCGCCAAACCGTTAATCCACAAAAATAGAACAAATGATATTTCTAGCAGAAGTTCATATACCTTTCTGTTTTCCGTGAGGCCGACTTTTGTTAGTCATAGCGTTTTGATACTACTCCAAATGATCAGCTGCCTCGTTCAAAAGTCTTTACAGTTAAAATTTAACTGTAGTTTGCCTTTAAAGGTTAAAAAGTAATTTGTGTGGTGTTATGTACTTTTTTCAAACAACTCTCCTTTCTGACGCCATACGTTTAACTTTGAACAGTACCATAATTTTCACTTCTACAGTATTGTGTTTCTATAATTTTAACAAAAATATAAATCTAAATACTTGCTCCCTTGTAGTTTTGTCCCTCTGTTCTAATATAATAAGACATTGTCTTTGGTTCCTTACTGGTAACTTTGTCTATTTGCTTGACAGCGCGATAACAAATGAAATTTGAACAACCCTCAACCAAACGTTTATCTGAGTTAAGTGAGGCAACTCATCGTTCGAAATCTTTCATCTGCTATTCAACAAGTTTATTGTCCCAGTTCATTGGACCCCGTTCGGTTCGATTTCACGGTTAAGTTTACTGACCTGAACACAGCTGAAAACATGGAATTATCATCATTAGCTTAAAAGATGTGTTCATTATTTCATTTCACACTTGAACTCGGAATAAGGTTAGATAACTGCTGTCGATAATTCTGAACCAGAGGTTCACGGTTTACTACCCTTCGCTCATCATTTTGAAAAAAGTTGTACTTTACTAACTGTGGATAATTAGACTGTAATGTATGAGTTGTAGTAGAAATTTCATAAGAAAGCTATGGGCTCCCGAACTACGTCAGTTCTTTTGTATTACTGTTGTTTTACTTGACTTAGTTTACTGTAACTTTCTAAATAAAAATTGGTGTTCATTTACGCACCGAATTCGGACTATTGTTGTATGTTTTTACCGCTACCTTGTAATGGTGTCTCCCCATAAACCTGTTCTAAACGAACAACAAAAAGATAGGTAATATATCAAAATATTTTTCCTTGTGATACCTTCTGAAGTGTTCTGAACCATTTGATACATATGATAATAAAGTGGCCGAGAAGCAGCCGTTCGTTCCACTGATTCATTCCGTTTGCGCATACTCGTGATGCACAGTGAAAGATGGAAGCCAAGTATATTTGAGCATTTCGTAACTTCAGTCTTCTTGATATCTATAATTGAATGGGTTGAAGAGAGTCGTGCTCTAAACCTCACACTGGTTGGTCTGGCTGAACGAAGCAATAAAACATATCTGCCCTTCAAACCGGTATCCAACTGATCGCATGTGTCATTCAGCCTTCTCACGTCAGTTATTCATCGTGACGCTGTTCTCGACATGACAGCAATGATGTGGGTTAATGTCGCGTCTGCAACTACTGGCGAACGAGATGGTCTCACAGTGTATTGATTACCCCTTGTCGAACACATTAGCTTATAATGTTCTGTTTCACCGGTTTACATCCTAGGCTTTCAAGGACTCACTTTCTTTAACTCAATCAACTCGACCTGGTGCAAACGTTTCCCGGGACTAACTCTTAGGCTCCGGGTGTCTAATATAAGATGCAGGCATCGGTAACCACCACAGAATGTTACTTCATCGTTGGTAGTTATCCTTTAGATGGCCTTGAACCCAATGTACACACTGGAGATGAACTTGCGACGACACTCAACTTGTCGCTACGACCAAGTGGGGCCAGATTTAAACAGCATCATCTTACCTAAACTAGGTGCACAGCACCACTTATAAAATTAAATTTAGGACAGATTTTCTTTATACAAGTTATACGGGTTCAACTTGTGAAGAGGTGAGATGCACTCATCAGTTTTCACTCGAAATATTTATATTCGTCGACTGTGTACCTGAGAATTATAATCGTCCTTTAGTCTCATAGTCATTCTCCATATATGGATTACTCAGAATATGCGTTCGTGTTCCATAAAGAAACTATTCCAACGAACTCATTAAAAGTGGAAATGGGCAAACCTCCATGAAATAGCATGATCCGAGATTTGCACTGCAAAAAGCATCATGTCAGTTTACTAACAAACAGGTGCTTTCAGTTGACCATAAAACAGGTTTTATGGGTTTTTAGTTAGTCAACCGAGTCAGGACTGTAGGCCAGAAACATGCATCAAATTGGACAATTTTGAAAAAATTGCGACAATTTCCAAATTGATGACTGTACTTATCTACACTAACGGCAATTTAAGCTTTATATTTAGGTCAACCTGGATTTAGTAGTTACAAATCGCGAAATATATCTTGATACGGCCAGAATGTGGACGCTAATAAATGAACAATATGTTGCCTCCAAAATTTGGTGACAATTTATTTGCAAAACAATTCACTTTTTTTACAGACACAACCAATGGTTGTTATACATCATCTCGAATAGATCCTATAAACAGGTGATATAATCGGCCAGACGTGCACACTTGAGACAAAAACTGTCTTGACCGAAACAAATGTCCAGCCAATAAGTCCAACAGGTGCGTCGTACGCCACCGATGTGGTATTTGCAAACACACATTCTTGGATTTATAGTGCAGGCGTGAATCAAATTACCTGCCTCGATTGTAGGTTGGACTGGGTCGTACTTGCGCGTGGACAGTGAGCGGTTGTAGACCGTAGAATAATCAACGGAGGTTGGCATGCTTTGGGCACATCAGACCAACACTAGATTTTAGTGACTCGGCTTCATCAAAATAACTGAGAGCCGTAGATGCAAAAAATTTCAAAATATATTTGCAGTTTTTGATTCCATAACTGTATAACCACAGACACATACATACTTTAAGTCATATCCGGTGAGTTTAACACTCAACCAAGCGCCTTGATAAAGAGCTGGAAGCGTCAGAGGGGAAGAACAACACACAATCAACGACAAATCCAGCGGTGTTGTAACTAAAAACAAAATATCAGCTACTTCTCATAACGACGATGGTTGAGGTTGCATCATGCAACCGGTATCTTCTTGTTTTACTGAGCAGATCAACAAAGTATTCTGGTATCTATAAACAAAGTATGCGCAGAATATGTGAACATTTCTGTATGCTTAGGCTATCCGTTTGTAACTCTAACATTTTTCAGCCGTTCTGCTTGCTGCTAAAGCGACACAAGCTAACTAAGATTTGCAAGAGTCCTGTCTTACTTCTGCAATGCTGAGCTAGACAACGAAGGTTAGCAAAAGCATATTCTACACAAAATGCAGGAGTCATCCGTATCCGACAGAAGAGATATTGGCGGAGTGGCAAGTGCAACTTGCTTGCGTGTAGTCAACCAGTTCTTATGAGAATACACTGAACATTCTGACTAGAAAGTATATTCAATACAGACTAGCTAATCAATCACTCAGTTTACTTCCTCTTCCATAACCAGAATGCTGCTGTCCCATTACCCACTAAACCACGTCACATTCTTCCTCTTATATCCAGTGATTACACATCAAAGTCAAGAAACTGAAAACGGATTATATCGGTTACCCTAATTCACTCTAAAAATATGGATATTACCAAGATGACTGTATATAGCGCAACCGTATCACCTCTTGAATATCAGACTAGATAATACAAGGTGTGGCGTAAAGTTTGAATCAACCCTTCCATACAGTATCGCACTCGGTCTCTCCCTCTCGCATTTGTGTTTACACAAAGTTCCAATTAGAAGTAATAGCCTATGTTGGCAGAACGCAGATCTGTACTATTTTACATGGTGTTCATTTCAACCGGAATGATGCACGGGTTGAGCTGAGTTGTCCTGCTCACTCATGATTAAAACATCCAATAGCCCCTTTCCGAATGTCAGTTATCGCAGTGTTAAAGAGAAACGGATAGGTCAGATAGGTTCGACAATCCCAAATGCAAACGAATACCTTGGAAAAATTGTAAGACGCATAAGCCTCAACACAGTTTGCCTATCAACCAAACAGTTGAATATTTTAGAATACTGGTCAAGCCAGTGCTCACAAACTATTTGGATTACACTGCGTAAGGGGTCTCATTACTCCAATGTGCTGCCAGGCCAAAGGCATAGTTTGGATAGATTTTCGGGACTTGAGAAGAGCCCTGGGTTTAGAAAGCATCAGTACAGAGCACTTTGTCTATCCAAGGCTGTAAGTATTTATAAATCGAAGAAATTCGCATGTGCGGATACTTCGAGTGACCCTAAACCAAGCGAAGTCATTTGATCGAGTTTCACTATCTCAGCCCGTTCTCATGATTCAATGTGGCAAACCCAATAGCGTACTTTCAGCTACTTCAGTCATTATGACGTCCAACGCCACGTATGGGCGAGAATTTTCACAAACTAACATGGCTTATGTGAGGGGTCATAGAACAGACTGAAAGGCCTCAGGATGATGTTAAATGGTGCTTGTTGCTGTAGTCCATAAGTGGAGCGAAACTGCACAAGTGGTATATCAATGGGAGCCTAATAGTGAGCGGATTATCCACTGTGGTCAACAAAACAGCCAGCGCTGATCTTTCTAAGAGGATCTGACAAACTCAGAATGTGATAAATTTAGTGAAGCAGTGGTCAAAACGAATGCTTTTAACCAAATTTCAAGGTTTAGCCAAACGGAGTTGTGTTGTTGAGCTCTTCTGACAGTAACGTTCAGTTTTAATGCATTTCATTATGTGGGAATTTCCGTAAATCCATTTGGCTGTAAAAGCTGTTAAGATATAGGCTGAAAAATACTGTGTAGCGAACAAGCTCGTTTTCAGTTATTCATCATCAGGCTAAATACATCACATTTATATCACGAATTTTATAGGGAAATCATTAGAGGGGGTAAACGGGGAACGGGTGGTTAATCAGGTCGATCGATTCAATACCACACTGTAATCAAGTGACATTGAATTGATCGACCTGATTAACCACCCGTTCCCCGTTTACCCCCTCTAGTGATTTCCCTGTAAAATTCGTGATATAAATATGATGTATTTAGCCTGATGATGAATAACTGAAAACGAGCTTGTTCGCTACACAGGGCTTTTTCTGACTACACTGGGAATTTTCACGCGATATACGGGTGAATTGAGATCTATATGATGTATTCTATCTTACATTTCTCAGCGAAATCACCGATAGTTTCCCCTAAGCTATCCAACGGTATACTAAACTCCATTAGCAGAGGAACGAAATAAACTTCCTAGCCCTACAAAGAACAGCAATGAATCGGATGTAATAATGACTGAGAGTTGTAATCAGTTCACGCGTGTCTGAATCCACTTGGGTCTTATAGTATCGTGAAGAAACAGTAGGTCGTGACACTCTCCTTCTCGGAGATTATCTGGCTGTCATACTGCATGGTTACGAAACAGAAAGTCCCCATTGATTTTTTCATTATGAACTCATACCTTGTGAAGCCATTTTTCCTAATGCATCTTGAATTACTCGCAGTTACACTGTAACCCCCATATTGGTTTATGCGATATTCTCAGTTGGTTTTTCTCTCTTGAACGTCTTCTTTAGATATTTCTCGACCCCTAGATGTTACTTGAGAACCTTCTGTGAGCCTGTGTTCTGTTCCACTGTTTTTGTCGCCCAGTTTATATCGCGTACGGATATGATGCTATATGACTCTTGTGGTCAAATTGTGCTGCAGTAAACATGTATACAAAGTAGTTACGGGCTCTAAGTGTTTGTGATAAAAACGTAACCAACTTTCCTTTTGATTTTCTTGTGTATCACATTTAGGCTGGTTCATATCATTTAAATTTACTGACAAAATTGATCTGTTGGCTTACTGACTTATCGTGATTCACATCTCGTGATGCGCTCAGTTCTAGGAGGACTGACCCGAAAATTGCTATTCCAGTGTCTTCTTTTGATGACAGTGATTTTTGAGGGTCAGCGTTACCCTAAGAAGTGGAGAGAGCGTTAAATGCATCACAATTCTGGTGTAAACATTACCGTCACGCTGGAATGGCTCACTTAAAGATAGTGGTTTGCCTGTGGTAGATTTTATTACTAGGTTGCGTTTACCTGACTGGGTGATGTAGCAATATCGAGGAAGGAGAATCACAAGCTCAGCCTACAGGTATTAATGTGGCAATGTTTAACTAACAACCATTGCTTTTGACTAGTAACGATCTTTGAAACATGTTACTGCCGATTTTATTTAACGAAAAATTTGTTGACTTCTGCCGTCAGACTTTACTGAAAGCGGAGATATGTCCGTTCACTAATTATCAACCAAGACCAGATTCTTTCAGTAAGCAAACGCTGGCTCGTGCTGAACTACGTAGAAACAAATCACGAGAACATAATACAAGTAACGCCTTGAACGAATGGGTACAAGTTTGCTGAAAGTATCCGACTTGTTAAAAACTCACATGAAATGAAAGATCAAGAGTAAACGAAAGGAGTTATGGTATGTATTGCACACGTGTGGCGTGTTAACCAACTTGGAGCTACAGTTTTTCAATGTCTGATATTACGTCAATTTTAAGACCTTCAAACTCCACTATTGTGTACGACGGACTAGTATGAAACGATGTATCACCAGTTGGCTTGAGTTCAAACGAGACATTGTCGTTGCGATTTATGACGTGTTTTGTCTGGAGTTCGCAAATGTATATATATATATCATTGGATCTAGGGAATCTGGATAGATACAGGATGACAAAGTCAGGACCGTGTTGGACTATATACACCGTCTGCATCCACGCATGTACATTGAAATGTGTGATCGGTACAGTGGTACAGTGGTCATGTTCAGCAGAAGTTTTTCTTCAATCGTTCAAAAATTTAGGACTGATGTTAGGTGTAGATTCTGTTACCTTTCCGCTCTCTTGTTATACATTGTTCTTCATGCCTGTTACGTTCATTGTACATTTAAACCACTTGTCTATTGTTTGAATCAATACACACTTCGTCCTCACACGTCCTGGCTTCAGCTTGCACGCGGTCGTTATTACGAAGAGTTAAATCTGACAGCAGTTCATTTTAGCACGCTGGAGGAACCGAATTTGCTGGAATTTCTCCGCTATTCAAGAGGAACGTTCTTCCAACATACAGCGAACCTAGCTTGGTGGAATTAATCGTGGACGGTTACTTCAGATTGCTTTGTAACATTGTTGATTCGTTTCTTGGTTCCGCCACAAAGCGGTCTCGAGCACATTAGTGAATTGAGCTTTATTTTGCGACTATAGCTTAACCACTAAGTATCTTACTGAAGGCAACTACTTCATTGGGCTGTTGCTTAACGCATCGCGTTGCCTTGTTTTCAGCATATGATTGTTTCCGCTCTTGTTGTGCAGAGCGCTGAGTAGACGCAGAGCATATTGGATTCATTTGACATTTCCGAATTTTGGTTGTAACGGTTTTTCTGTGAGTTCATCAGAAATAAAACAGTCTGCAACGTGTGCTTAAATGACACTTTTTTAGGCTGAACGCGACCAAAAAACCAATGTGAAACAAGACGATCATAGCAGTGACCAATATTTTGTGCTGTGAAATGGAATGTCACAAAGGCGCTTCAAACCACTTCTTGATAAAAAAACAGCTCACTCATTTTTTGAATGCACACCAAACTATCGATCATTTTCAGAAGTACATGTGGCTGATGCACTTTCTAGCGCTACTAGTCCAGACAGGTATGGATTATACACATGACTATGAGATAATAGTTACACCCATTGAATATCAAGCGGAAGCTTTAAACAAATGTGGTGCGCAATATCAACATATATTGAACATTGGTAATTGAGCAGTTGCTTTTTTAGGTTCATCAGCCAGCAAGCAAATATTCAGTGAACATACATGACTTACACGTTGGGAACTGAAGTACTCATGGTAACTAGTTGAATCGGGCATGTAGTCCGTTTTGTTTCATCATCTGCTGTGAAACATCTATGTATGGTTTACTAGTGAAGCACATCCTAGGGGTGTCAGGACAAAACACCATGACGATTAAGTCATCTTGATGAATATAAATGTTCTTGCTCATTGAAAACTTTGCGAATAACCGTGAAATCCATTGGTAGTCAGATAAATTTGCCAAGCCCATCTTATAACAACGTTGTTAAAACCTTCCACCCATATCCTAGTGACCTCATTCTGAGCCCCGATAAATTGGATGAATACGTTGCGTATGGTTCAGGGTCAACTGTTTTGGGAAAATTACTGATTTTTAAACAATATACTGGCTAACCTATTGTACTATTTTCCCATGGAGTGACAGGAAAGAACATCGTCTCTGGTACTAATTCCGAACTTAGGAACTGTGAATTTAGACATTTCTCCAGGTGACATATTTCAGCACATGAAGGGTGTTCTTTACAATCCACCAGTCTGTGGAACGAATGAATCGTTAACTAAAAGCGAATATTTAAACAGTACGGTTGGAAGAGAAAAGGTCTGGCTACTTATGCTCTGTTATACATTGCGCTGTTAAACATTGTGCAGCATCCACATTGACCTCACACTTCGAAATGCCTGGCGCAGCACATTATTTGTAATCCATCACCTTACAATGCGGATACAAGGAGGTTTGCTTAAACAGCTGACAAGACTGTTAACGTATGAGAACTCACATGACGAACGTACTCATTCCGAAAGTACACATTCGAATCAAGAAACAGGTCGGTTACAAAGGAATGCCAATAGTGTCAGTACTACTGTTAACTAGATCTTGAGACCGGGAAAATTTGGATTGGCTAGTGACGGAAATGTTTATGTGCGGCAGTTCTCTACCTGCTCCAAAATACAAACTCATCAAGCATAACTGTAAGGATGCTACTGACTCCGAAAATTCTTGAATGTGACCACGAGTAAGCAAACCTCGAATTGGCAGCTCTTGACTGTAAACCACCACATCCTTCAAGGAGAGTTGTGTTTTATTTATGTACTTGTCAAACGACCATCGAGTAGACATGTCACAGTGACCTAACACAAATGTGCATTCCCCGAAATTAAACATTTAGCCAGCTATTATAACTGTTAACCAGGAAAAACGGGTTTTGTTGGTCATGTACCTGGTGTTACGGAGAACGCAATGTCTTGATTTTTGAAATTCGTTTGCGTATGGATCACTTTCAGTATACATAGTGTGGCATATATCACTGGCCTGGATCGTACATCTATCAGAAATATCAACCACACCTGTGGCGTATGTGTAGATATCAATGCAAGAAGAGTTGCTGGGCAAGTAAAACAGTTTGAACTACAATTAAACTGTCTTTCTACTTACCCTTGTTTTCCTCAAATATTCTCACTGCTATGTAATCGTCACTAGATTTAGAAACTATGCAAATCAAAATTATTCATCAGGTTTGTACTCTCGGACCACAAGTGGAGAACGCTGACTAGCACCGGGAACCCAGTCCAAACGTTACAAAAATAGATACAACGTTTCTTCTACTGAATGCGGTCTATTGAACGTGCATCTGTTTCCGCAATATCGATGACCTGAATGACATTTCTTATATGTCGTTCGTCTTTCTGTTAATCGATTTCCATTCGAATCTGACGTATCTCGCACCGTTCTGCTTGTTCAAACACTGGATCTGGCGTACTGTATAGAAGTGGATAAACACTACGGAACACGAACAGCATGAACAAATGACAACAAGTGACAACGTTGTACTAGTGACAGGACTTCCACTACAGAATATTACAAGACGGATAGGTACCAAATCGAAAAGTCCAGTCCCTCTGGACGGCGGTTTCAATGAAGTGAACTCTGGTGGCAGTCAACACTCGCAACACTCGAACAGTAAGTGATGTGATCCAGTTGGACAGGCCCACAACATTAAGTTGGCCAAGTAACAGCTGACCATCAACTTATGTTGTGCGGATGTCTATATTATTATCAAATAATTCATCCTCGAATATTCATAAGGATGTCATTTCGTTTAGACTTCTTTGACTTGTCGGTCCACCTTTAGGTTGGCTGCTAACTATTGTTAGCTGAAGATCGATAAACCGAAATTTAAAAATTATGCTCGCTGGATGGCTGGACGGTATTCAGCAATGGTTACGTCACCAACTGGTAATCAGTAACAATAATGAATTGCTTAGTTCCGTCTAGGTGAGTTTAGTGGGGCTGGTGTGTGTATAAACGTTTAACAAGCTCAGAATGGAATCTTTGCCATTTTTATGTCGGGTTAGATACAGTCGACTAAAGCCAACTGACGCTCTCCACTATTTTTTAAAAAAAATTGTCGGCTGGTAACCACAAAAAGGCTGATGATTTGGATGACTTCATATTGACAGTTTTCGAAAAAGTGATGAGGCACCAACGGTGCCATCATTTCAGCTTTTGTATACGGAGTAGTTGATAGAGGAGGTCCATGTGAATTCGAGTTGATCAATACCAGTTCTTATCTTTGAGAAAAACTGAAGTCCCATTTAAGTATCACAGGGGAATTAGCTTGATTCTAGTCATAAATTTCTGACATTGTTTATATCTGGGTCGAATTATCTCAACTCGGGAGAAAGGTAGGAGATAATAACCGGCAGAGTTTCTTTCTAAACATGTAAGATAGCTCTTAGTGAAATTCATGAAAAGCATTATGCTTGGTACTGCTTACCAGGTTACTGGACACTGATGAACTGAGCGGAACTAAACAGTTTTATTTTATTGGAAAGTCAATGCCTTGTTTATAGAAGCTCAGCAAAGTTTACATGAATGATTGATATGTTCAGTGTCACGACTCACCTCTATGGTCTGAGCAATTCAGTTGTTTAATTCTGACACGTGTCCACACAAATTCTATCAATCACCACCTCTTACAAACATATTCAATGTGGCAGTTGACCGTTGTATTTAATTGGCACGTGCTGATCGACCATAGCGTTGCTTGCAGCAAGTTCTTCGTGGCCTCTGACATACTAAACGTTCCGTAATCAAGAAACTAGCCCCCTCCAGTCACATGACAATTATTTCCTGCCTATATTTATCGTTTACTTCAACTACGAAAATGTACTTGATCCATTCAATCGCCTCATACCGTTAAAACGGCGTAAATACAAAGACGCATTGAGTAAATACTACCCATTCTCTGGAAAGATCTCAATCTCAATATTGAGGTGTAATCTCTCTAAAGAATATTCGTGCGATACAGATAGGGTGATTACCCAAGATAACTGGGCGGAGATCACCAACTTTGGAGTTTTCACCAAGGCCATATATCCCGAATTTTCTACGACATTTACTAGAGTTGAAAGCTCTGTCCTAAGCCGGACGACCAGCATATGCAGCCCTAATAAGCGTTTACTCAAGTAGGCAGATGATTATTCAGCCTCAAGAAGGTTGAACAACTATCGGAGTGATTCACTACTGGACACGGTATTTCTTAAGGATAGGTTTTCTCGTGACTTCTCATTATTCTCTCTGTTCCTGAGTCATTTAACACTTGCAAAATCCAGAACCGAAAGGATGTCCAAAAATTCCGTAAAATTAAAACAAATTAATATATCCTGACAAATTATTCTGTTAAAAAACTTGCAGTTTCACCTCACAATCTGCGATCATGTAAATTTGCTATCAAAGCTGCATTGATCGCTACATTGAACTTGCTAAGCTATTTTAATCCGTAAACGCACGAGACTTGAAGGACCTAGTGGGACACAAGTCGTCTTTTCTCATATCATATAATCCTGGCTAAAAACACGCAACTGATGTCACATTGATACAAAACATTTGTAATGTCTCCTACCCCGAGACTCTTCTCACTATGTTCAATCTCAATCTCTGTCGCTGAAGACCAGTAACACTCTCCACGTAATGCCATGTTATCGGCGGGTCATTAGTTACCTACAAACTTCTTCACACGTCGGATCAATTACTAGCAGATCTCCTTTTGCCAAACAGAATTACGACAGGACATGCATCACAAATTTTCTAATAATCCTCCCAAGTTGAACCACTAAATTTCGGTGTAATGAAATATTGCATCAGATTTATTGAGGCTTCATGAGCTCAAAACTGTATGTCAAAAGCCTTATCAAACCACACCTCAATCCAATTGTATTGGCCTCTAAACAATTTACGGTCCATCCAACGCTAGGTGCTTCTTAAATATCACAGAATTGAGGAGGATTGAATAAAACATCTTACTTTCCCGGTAGAAACCCAGGGACGTACGATTCAAAAGTTTATACCTAACCACAAGGACCACGAGCAAATAAACACTTGTGTCGGTTGATAGTCATTCCTTATTGTTTCGTCAGAACACGACAGAATCAGCCAATTAACTCGTAACCAACACGTAATGGATGCATACGTAATCTACATTAGGACTATAAAAATTATTAGGTGCTGTCTTATATGTAAATAATATTTTCATTTTCCACAGTACGATCCTGTTTACCAGATGATTAAATTAACGTGCACAGATGTCTACAACTTATGATTAACAGACACTCTGGAGGTAACCCAGACGAATTTTCCGACATCCATTCCCATCGAATTTAATGACGATTCACACAAGTATTGTGGTATTAGTGGCTAGTTCATTCATCCATCATACCTATAAAATATCTCTTTTTCCGGTCATTTATTGATTCTAACAAGTGCCTGGTTCACACTCCAGCAAGACTTCCAGTTCACGAGAAAATTGCATTGTGCAAACAACCAGATAAGTGCACGAAAATTTGAAAAACTAGCCGTACAGTACACAGCATGACGCCTACAGTGTTGAACAAGATCCAATACATAGAGCCAGTGACAAATTTATATTGGTAGGTACATTTTAGGGTAATTTTTTAAATACATGAATGAGTAAAGTTAACTGCTATACACTGCTATCACTAATACGTTATGAATCAGATTCTGTTTATGTTCTTTCATCAGTTTATAATATTTATGACTGTGGGTACAGTTTCCATACCTTACTTGCTGAGAGGAAATCAACGTACTTTAATCCGTCCAACTTCTGCCAAAATTTCAGTGCATCCTTCCAGTTAGATTCATTTAAGTTTTGTCCATGCAGTAATAATGCTGTTGGATTATTTTTTTCTACAGTAATCGTAAATTCGGCAGATAGCTTGAAACCTGTGGCAGTTCAGATGATCCATCAATCACTCAGTCAGTCACGTGATTTAATTTGCTGGTGTGGTTTTGGTTTCCTTCGAAAAACTCATAACAATCAATAGGTTTGTTGCATCCACGTTGACTTTTTGTTGATACGAAGGATCGTGGTAAAATCCTGATGGATATTCTGGTAACTAACGAGTCAGTGGTAATAATGTGCGAGATCTCACTGTTTCGGGGTCCACAGTGTACATTAATAAAATCTTCCAATACGATTGACTGCCAACAGGGTGTGGTTTAACAATTAAATGAAAGAAAATTGAGGCGCATTAACAAATTTACGAATGATGAACCTAAATGTTTTAGTCCGACTGTCAGACAGAATAGGATGGAACTGAAGGATTTATCGTGACCACACTTGCACTTGCTTGCGTAGTGTAGATCCTGGTTTACTAGTGCGTATAGTAGAGTTGAGAAGACAATGGAGAGGAGACAAGAACAAGGAAACTTACTTAGCAGACCATAAAGTTAACATCAACAGGTGCAGTCCGGCTAAATTCCTCAGGGAATCGAACATCGAAGGAGATATAAAAAGTGCTTGAAACTCGATCGGGGCTAACTGATGAGACCATGACGCCTATGGCAGTCTGTTATTTTGATTTTTCAAATTATGGATAAGGTTGTGTCTCGTGGTAGGTCTGAGCCTGAGAGGTGACGTTAAGTGCGAAGTAACACACCGCATTTTCGTGAGGAACTTTCCAATTCATTGTTACATGAATCGGTTTGGCTTTAGCAACAACTTAGCATGATATTGCTGTTGCCAAGTCCGTGGTTGTCCAAAACTTTTGGCATAATCTTTGCGATCTCTCCGAGTAGGTTGAGTCCGCATGGATCATGACCGAAAGGTGAGATTACGGACGAAACAGGCACCATTCCTAAAGCTGGATTTAGCCATATTTATGCTGACTTTATTTGCCCATGATCACTTGTCTGAGATTGCGAACACACGGTTTAACTTATGTGGATCGATTTGCTCGATTGCCCGAGGTGATGCCGATTAAAGATACCACAACTACTATCCTTGCTCTTATGCTTTGGGAAGTAGAGATACCCATCTTCTCGCCGTCACAAACCATATCGGTATGAATCATTCCGCGACAACTGCTTGCTATCCACGAGTTACCACTGTCCTTAATGAACAGTTTCATCGTCAGCTGGCACAAGAGGACTCAACACATTAGGCAAAACGTCTAGTTATTTTTCTCGTGAGAATTCGGTTGGCTTCCAAGCTTACCACCGTCATCATCGGCATTCTGTTGAACTTGTGTTGGATACAGCATTAAGGCTATTAGAAGGATTCTCTCACCATCTGAAACGACTAACCACGTCGATCTCTCAAACTACGTTTAACCTCTCAAGGGCAACAAAAGTAACGTCCACACTTATATGGTACCCGCCACAACATTGGCTGGTCGTTTTACTCGTCGAATACGATTTGTTTTTGCACGTTGTTTTCTCTAAACGACACCATTGGACCCTATGACGGTCTATTTCTGGTGATGAAATTCAGCCCCCAACACTTCGTCATATAGAAAGGTGATCGCACGAAAGCTATTCCATTGGGTCCTCCAAAGCCGGTACAACTTGAGAGCGACTCACGTTAACACCACCAAACTCTTAAATGGCGCCAAAATAGTCCAACAACTAACGATATAACATCGATACTCAAAGGCATGGTTGTGAGTCAGGAACTCCCATGCATTGATAGGAAATTGGGAAGTCCAGTATGATTCACCAACCGTCTACTTTGCGAGTTACATGAAGACATGAATTGAATTATGACTACCGAATTTTTGATGGTGTCTGGCGCAATGGTTCATTATCGTGTGCCAATCCTAATGACCACAAGATTACTTGCGCTCAATCTCAGTCCTTCGTTCACCTAACTGCTGGTCAGGTGACGCTATAACGTAACTGTTTGATAAATACAAGCATCCATTAAGCATTGCCCAGGGTCACGTAGGCGTACGCAGTCTGTGCGAGTCTCACCTTCACAAACTGCACTGGCTGTACGTCCTTTTCTGTTATTATTGCGACTACCAGTGCCATACACAAGCAAACATATATGCATTAACCGAGTGCTCCTCAGGCTCGTCGACCTACGCGTTTATGGGCGCCCACGTACACAAGTGACTTAGCTGGTAGACGTGAGGCAACACAATTTAAAACGCCCTCCTCGACAGGAGAATGTTTCAGCAACACTCCAGTTCAACTCGTAAGAGAATGTGAGCTAAACCGTGTCGTTATAGCTCCATACTTCATCAAAATGTTTCTGCTCCCAAAACATTGTTGAAACACATCGTTTTATCAGTACTTTTTAACTCCGTGGATGACTGTTTTCGATCTTTTCTGCGATTGTGCTCAATCCAGGTCGACAAGTCAGTCTCAACTCGCGCACTACTGCTTTTTTCGATTTTAACTTGTTTGTAGCATTTGCGCGTTCTCCCATCCAGAAGAAAACACTGAGTACATTCGGGTTTTGTGCCCCTTAGTTCTATCAGAACTGTGACAGAAAGGCAATTTGCAGTGAAGCGGCTAATGTTGTCGCCCTGAAGGGCTACAACGTTTGTCGGACAGTTTACTACGTTGCAAAACGTCCACCATATTTGTCGCCATCTTTTGGCTAATAGCCAACCAGATTTAACCCATGTTGACGATTCTGATGCCATTGCCCAATAAAAGTGGTTCGTGTGTGTTACGTAGAAGTTTGTTTTGTGTTATTTTGGACCGACGACTATCCAGTGAACTAAGATACGTTGGTTGTCTAAAGCAGAGTCGTTATTTTGGCCTGTTACAGCTGCTCTAATATCCACTCATCGTACAATGACAAACACACACATCGATATAAGAAGCATACTGCCCAAATGCTATAAGGACGATATCTGGTTGTGTATCGAGGATAAGAGTCTTAGTAAGTTTGTACATAATGTGATAAGAACGTTGCGTGCGAGTTCGCATTCTAAGTGGGCATATTCTACAGTCTCGATAAGCAGAATGATGCGAAATTGCCATAAAATTGTCATAAAATATAAGCCAAAAATGGTGTCTACCACGTAACTTTTGGCCAAAACTGAATAAACACTGACGTGAAAATTTGGTTTTGGACTTGAAAGCGTTTGTTGATGGCCAGAGTGACAGTGTGAGATATATAGATAAAATGTAGAGGGTTGATTAGATGGAGTATAAGAAATTGAAAACAATGTCGGTCTGACCATACATTGGATATTACTTCGTTGGACAAGTACAACGTTCGTCTTTTTTAAACTGTCCATTGGGTCAAAAAAGACGAAATATACCAAACATGTTTGCGGTGAAATTTCATCAGGCTGTTACGAAAAAAGCGGTCGCATGCGAAGATAGGTACTGGTCGATAGTCATACTTTCTCATCAATTGGAAATTGATGGTTCACGTATCGATAGTGTGAGTCAACTAATGGCCAAATCAATAAAGCAGTAGAACGACATTTTTCTGTTCACACAAGGTTGGGTTAAATAATCGAATGGCGATGGCCTCGGCAATGCCCAACGTTCGCTGGTGAACGAGTTTGAACAGATTCAGTGAAACCGTACAGATAACAGTGAACGACTAGTATCTGCTGACTTGATAATCAATGTCAGCCAGATTTTCTTTCATCTGCTGTGGTTTAAACTGAATGATGCTCCCTGATTTCTTTTTAGAAATGTCGAGTAGTGCGACCCACGTAATTTGCTGAACAATCACAAATGAGCGAGTAAATCAACATGTGTGCGTTGTGGACAAACACTTTATCCCTCAGGTTCAGAGTGATTAACCAAGAACTGGTTAATCAACTAATCAGTCTAACTGCATTGAAAGTTCCCCTAAAAGAAACTGGTAGGCCGACGAGTTAATGTTTCTACGAACGTATCATTCGTTCAGTCGTACCAACCACTTCGAAAATTAGTTAACTCACCCGATCGATACATGGGCAGTTAACACACAACTGCGTTGAAAAACACAAAAACGTGATATTAAAAATTTTGATCATTATGGAGCTTCGCAAATGACGGGTTTTATGTTTAGTCTGTCGCTTCATAAATGTTGTAGCACAATGAGATTCTATGGAAAACACAAAGGTCATTATGGATAGTATTTATTCCGTTTTCGTAGCATGTAGTTTATGTAGTTCATGAACTTTATCATGTTGATGCCACAATCTATTACTTCGTATATTCCACGTGTGCGTTTACGACATACTTCGATTTGCTTTCTACGCGGCTTTAATGAACTATTCCGATCTTTCTGTCTGAGGATTGCAATCCACTAACAATAAACGGGAGATTTATGTTACATATAAATTCCACTAGATCAAACTACTTGATACGGTGAACGCTGCTTTTATGAGGCTATGAATGTGCGTCCCCATAACTGCCTAAGTGTACCGATTTATTCAGAAAAGAGACAACATAAATTCGTGCTGTTGTTTTTGTTTCGAGAACACATCACTAGTTGTCCCCTGAAACGACATCCGTCCTATTTTCTTGATAACTGTCATCATAAGTCTCACTATCGATTGAGTTGGGCGTGAATTAGAGCAAACATTATAAATTATACTTAACTTCAGTCAACCAGCTAATTCCATCTGTCGTAGGCCGGCGACCAAAGTTTTATGTAACTGAAACAGATAACTTCCCAATGTCATATATGACAAGAACAACAGATTGCGCTGCTAATGAAACTTCATCGAAATTCGAGCAAAGTGACATTTCTCACTCCTAAACATTTGTTCCAGTTGGTTGGTTAATCTAAGCTGCCCTAAATCTTGTTGAGAAGTGGCCGGATTGTAGGTGATATTGCTGATTTTGTTTTTTTGAAAAGGGTCAGGTCATCTATTTTTGTTTACTTGGAAAATCGTTGGCTGTCTGCCGGTTGGGGTACTGATGCAACAGCAGTTTGCAAGTGAACTGTGGAGCTCACGCATGGAAAGCTCGAGGTCAAATTGAAATCAGGCGAAGAATGGACATGGTGTACGGTCACGAACGTCACACTCCTCTTCAAATTAAATGTACTATCCAAAATAGGAATATTGGAAAAAACGCAAAACGAACGAAACCATCAGTGAATGTTTTTTTGTTTTAAATTACTATTTGGTTTTAAAGAAATTCTACCTAAATAGAAACCAAATCTATTGATTGGACTTCATTTCACAGCCTTCCTGACACTCAGTGAGGGTGCTACGATCGACTGTTGAATTTATTCGAGTCTACCAATCCCGTTTTTCTTGACATGATGCATGATGAGATTCTGCAATACTTGCCCCTGATTATGTGGCACATTGTATGGGGAAACGTTTTGAGCTCGTGCAATACCAGTACCATTTTCAGACTAGACTATGGCATATCTTCCTGGTAATCCTCACCCTGAGAACGATGCTCTAACATGACAATTTTTGTTGACATTTGAGATTGGAGCATAAAACGGAGAAGGTGGTTGCCAGTGCTCAGTCGGTGAAAACCACAAATTTACGTAACTTACATTTCTCTTATCAAACTTGCTGGAACTTCACTTACGTGCTACGTGTTGACTTTGAAGTCATCTAGAGTGATTAAGTTTCGTTTATCTTCCAGTGTTGATCTACAAACTGACGTATGATGGTTGCCCATCATTTGTTTATCCATCTATTGACCATTAGGTAGTTTGCTCTGCTTCTTGCACACACAAGTGGTTCAGCTAAATCTGTATATATTTTCGCAGTACTCAGTTCAGTTTGGAGAAAGAGAAGATGCGTATCAATTCTGTATTTGGACGTCTAAAGTTTCTATATATTATTTTCAGCATATCATCGTAGCATGTGATGAGTGAATACCGTAGAAGATTATGCTACCATAACTGTTCCAAAGTGATATTTTTAAGGTTTGAAGCAAACGGGTTAGTTCTTCACCACTATTCCAACATTTTTCGGCTGGTCTAGGTGGAACATGACTTTATCGTGTCTTTAAACTAAGCTAAAAATAACAACTACTCTTAAAGACGTACTGTTTTAATTTTAATGATGATGCTGTTTCTGGCAGGTTTAGTCTAGTGAAAAGCCAAGTGTATATTAGAAATAATCCCATTCTCGTTTTACCTAAACTAGCAGCCAGTTCAATAATACGTCCGACTCATAATAAGTAATCAACCACGTTCACTGTTTTATGGTTACGTTAAATCCTTCTAAACTTCAGAACGTAAAAAGACCAGGATAGTTTCAACGTTTTAACGGCCAGTTGCTGAACAACATCCAATCTGATACAGTGTGATTGCGATCGATTTGCCAGGGTTTGGGACTATTTAGTGGTTTATGTAATTTCGACTGTTGGTTTATCCCTTCTGAACTGTCACTCTTCTACTTCATTTTCTCGAGTGACATGACGTACTTTTGTAATTAATCCTAACTCACTGAATTCATCTATGATTTATCTCCATCTATCTCAAGACCCTGTCCAGGTCCCATGATGGATTGTAGTCAGATTGTCAGAATAAGACAAGATGGAAAGTTACCCGGTGTAAGATAACGAAAGCAGGAAAGTGGGCGATCATGAGTGAGTTTATTGAAAATTCCCGCTGCTGCCTTTTATAAAAGAACTGAGCAGTTTCTGCCATTACTTGTAAAAGGTATTCTAATTAACGTTGTTTTGTACCTGGTGTTAGTGTAAGTGATCTGCATCAGTTATTGTAACCGTTTGCTAACAAATAATCTGCTAGAGTTGTAGTAGTGACCGCATGCTCATGAAGAAGTCCCCTGCCATAAATCACTGCCGGAAAACAAAAATTCACAAACGTTTCCCACTGATTATAATAAAACACGGACTGTCGAAAATCTTACGCATTTAGTCCTCATTGATGTGTTGTTTTAGAACTGTTTTAACAGATAATACATCTAAAGGTACAGCGCACACTGAAACAATGGATTATGGCAGCATGAAAGACAACGCAAACAGAGCACTCACTTTAGCAAATGTTTCCATTTCTCTTGCTGCTTGCTACTTTTTTGGCATGTTCAAAAACACTCTACTCAGCAGATGAAAAAGATGCCTATGTCGGTGGAGGGTCGAATCCTTATGCGTAGTCAACGCAGTATATGTGTAATCCAGAATGTGTAAATAACCGCAGCTCACCACCATTCACTACACTGATTGCAAGGATCGTGAATGCCAAGTTTTCATTACATCCAGCCTGCACCGTGAACGGGAGCTGACCGAACGATCGTAGAAAACTAATCGGTTTTCTCTACATCTGAGGATTCTTTATAATTTACAAGCTTGCTTTTCTTGTCTGGTGACTTGAAGCGAAGCGTGTACAGTACTTAAAATTAACATGGGGCTCCTCGTCCGTTTTTTGTTTAGAAGCTTCATTTTTTATACGAATACATAGAAGTACACGGGATGCTGAACATCTTCATAAATAGCCACAAGTTACTCGGTAGCATAACGGTTAATCTAGAGGGTGATTCATCGTCGGTACTGCATAAATGATTACTGCATCTATCAATGATCCCTGTCAACCAGAAACACCAAAATGTGTAATCCCTGAGGGCATTTATCGTACAGAGCTAACACAACAACGAAACATTTGTGGTATGGACATGGAGTAGGTAGTCGATAGAACAAGACTGCAGATTAGTTATACTTTGTATGTTGCACTTTGTATTAATTGAATGACATTTTTCTCTGACATTTTGAACGAAGATTCACACCCCTACAGTCTTTCATGCAGACAACTAGGAACTCTGAATTTTATTGTCTCTACTGACTTTCGAAAATCGATATGATACTGTGATGAAAACACTTCTCAGTTCCTCTTTTGAAAGTTTCAGCATAACCGGGCACAATTGAACTACAGCCCGAATAAACTATGCCATTGATCCCATTATTTATCAAGAGCAATTTGGATTATCCAACTCTGGATACCATTAATTACTCAGAAAATGTGAAGATTAATCTGACCATTGTAACTGATGAAGCAGCTTGCTCAGGTTCAGTAACCTCTACTGACTGAAAGTTCAGGCTGGATCATTCTGATGACAGTCACAGAGCTATCATGCGGTAAGTTCTCGAAACGGGGATTCTAGTAAACTCTGCGGTAAAATCCAAATGATTCGAACAATGTACGCTTGAGGCGATAATGTGAAGGTTGTGCATCTGGGGAACGCGATGATGAATGATGTGTATTTGGGGCGAAAAATCATAGAACAAAAGTCACATCCAAAATGATTAGCCAAATTTGAGATTGTTATTGTTGATAATGTTGCCGTTGGTAATACTAGCTTTGTCTGAGTTTACTGCAGACGATTAGACATTCATATTTTAGGGGACCATCAACATATGGAGTTATTTTGTAAAACCAGAAAACCGTTAAAGAAATGACGGTAACGTTATCACAGTGGTATACAAACCAATGGCCACATTGAAAATACAACCGTCAAGACCAAGGTAACGACCTAAATCTGCTGACAAAAGAAACGTCATCTATGAAAAGCGAATACGATGACCAATGAAAACCACGTGAACTAAACTAGTCGAATAAACACATCAATACGAGTTGGTCCTCATTTCGCTTGATCGACTTTCGTTGATTTTCCCAGCAGATGAAAATGGATTTATATTCAGCTTGAGCATGACGTAAATCCTTATTCAGACTTACAGCAAACACACAAGAGATTAATTTGATTGGTAGCATTCATCAGCAAATTTGTTAAGCAAACACACTGACCTGTGTAAAATCTATTAGTCAGCGCAAACCAATAACCCAAGGAGATTTAAACAGTCACGTTCAAAAACTGGCACAACGGAATCAAGCAACGTGAAAAGATCGGCAAGATCTACAAATAGAGCTGGGCCGATGTGGTGAAATTTCAAAATCAACGAAACTACCGGCCTAATCAAATTAAAAAGTCATCCAACTAGACTTCAGGTCAAGGTTTAACAGTAACAAAACACAGGTAACCAGGCTTTCGGTTCAACCTCGAAAAAATGCCAAAAAGTTGAAGAACAACGGATGTTAACCAAAGAAAATTTGAGTTAAATGGTTTATCTGGTCTCCTGTATAAAGTGGGGTACTTGCCCAAATTCGTCATCCTCTAAGCCTGAGCTTATGTGTACAAACCTTTACGCAATGACGATGTTAACGTGGTTGACGACAAAATGTTTGCAACCCAAATATTTAAATGCTAGGCACCTATCTGCCAAAAACGCTTGATGTGTCTGCCTAACTTGACACTAATAATTACATCCCTCACCCTATAGATGTACTACCCCTGTCGAACCCACATAAATGTGTTGTATTTAGCCTGATGATGAAACACTAAAAACCAGCTTGTTTGCTACGCGCTTCTTCTCATGACGAAACCGAGCATATTCACGGTATTTAAATAACAGAATACTTAACCAACAATGATAGTAGTGCTTCCCTTCATCATGGTTCAACGTGCTCAATGTTGCACGCTAAAGGCGACCTGCTCATTCATCTGTCTCAGCCTACGTATTGTGCATTTTGCGAACATTGACTTAACTCGAAGAAACCTCTTCTCTTTGTACTGACCGTGGAATCAGCGACGTAAAAGTAGGTTACTCGTACTGCTGATTTTTCTATCGTTTACTTCAACAAGTGGTTATTCACAGTGTATTGTTATTCTCTCGAAGGGATGTCTGAAGTTAACAAACATCAATCTTTGTTTTTCCAACGCACGTCTTCTCGTGTTAAGTCAGAAATGTTGATAGACAGATGCAAAGGAAATATATGCTACTAATAATTACAAAAATAACAGAATTGATAATAACCATATTTCCCATACTATGGTTATTGACCACATGATGTTTCTGATTACGCATGACATGTATAAACATAAACGTGACTGAGTAGTATACTAATTCAGAGGGCTTCATGTGTGACCCAAGTAAATCAGGAAAGGTTGACATCTCATTAACAAGTGGAAGGTGGTAAACTTTAAAGCATACTATACGAGACTGTTGAAGCTACCCACACAGTGTGGTTTATTCGGTATGACAGAACCAGTCAGCTGTTAGATGTTGGTTAGAAATTATGCTACACGTTCACCACGAACGTCCTAGAACAAGAGATCATAATGATTATTCTTGTGCATGCCAAGCTAGAGATAATGAGTTGGTGGTCCTCAAATGGTTCGCAGGAAATTTGCAAATACTCGGTAGTTAAGTACGTTTACGTACATACGAATTTGTGTTGGATTGTTTAGGTAGATAACCATATTCGAAAAATTGATTAGGTTTCAGAGGGTCAGCCATAGAAAAAGTACTAGGCGAAAGTAAGAGGATAGCAATCCGAAGGGAACCTAAACCTCTGCCCAAAGGACACTTAACCTACACTCGACTATAAAAAACAACAGCCGGCTGGTAGTAACATTCGGGAGTTGAGAATATCTTCATTTTGTCGTAATGGCTTTGATGATCAGTTTGTCAGCCCGCAATTTTCGTTAGTTATTCTGGCTACGATTAACTACTTCCGAAACACTCAAGTCTAACACAATTGCCGAATACTTAAGGACGGAAACATCGGTGCATATTCTTACTGGCTTTCCAAAAGTTCAGCGGTATTTTTTGTGTTTATTGACAGGTTTAATAATTTCAAATCAACCTTATGGTGTTTATTCGGGGCAACCTGGCGGAATGACTCTGAGGAATACAGAACGGGATACGCTTTTTGAGACTAATTTTTTTCAGATGGCTCATGTGCAGATGAAAAGAAACGCATCGCAAAACTTAACAAGGCCGATGTAAGTGACTGCTAAATGTGAACCAAACTGGTGCCAATAGACGAAAAGGCGAACCCAGCCCGATGTCAAGGACAAAATAGTTGCAGTGCGTCAGTCATTTCCTATAGCTATATGCCGTCTTTGGGTCTTCCTATATCCAGCTAGGCGGAACCGTTGGGCAATCATTTGGGCTTGTATAACAAATCACAAATAGATTAAATACCCATTAATTACGCGATCAGTATGGGTAGGTGGGTGACGGTAAATAAACGTACAGAGAATCGAGTGCGAAGACCGAGCACATTTCACTAGTCAGAGTAGACTAACATATATCAAGGTTATTTCCACATTCCTTAGACTGCGAGACTTATTTACATTTGTCAAGCTGAGTGAGTGTTTAGGAGGCTAACTGAAGCTGATTACAAGTTTGACTTCTAATTCCAAGACGTAAACCTTTTTTCTTCAGTTACAAACTTGTCAACACCCGATAAACTTAGCTATGTGATAACTTTCCATATTTTTTCAGATGTTCATAGATTTATCAGGGTGTCACATCGTGCCACAACTTTTGTCAACAGCGTTTGTATTTCAGCGAAAACCATTTAGTTTTCAGAAGCCTCCACGAAAGGGCAACGCTTCAACCTGACCGTCAAGCGTTTGTGATGATAAATAGAGGAAACCTAACTAATGTTCATGCGTCCGAGCATAATGTGCGTGTGTGATTTAGAATGATCTGCAGTACACCGACAGTCAATTGAAATAGGCTGTCGAAATAACAAGGGTGCGTGGTTCGTTTTCTGTAGATCACACAGATTATCAAGCAGCTACTCGTGGAAATTTAAGAGGTTCGAATTTCGCTTTTGTTTGGGCTTAGGAGTCGGATATGCCTGTGTTGCGTTCGGGATTTGAACTTCAAAGTCGATATGAAAAACAGTCGTAATGACTATTGCGTCACTGATCTCAAATTAGCCACGACAAACTCATCATACACAAGTAGAAAAAACACCCATCGTCATGAATCATGCTGAGATTGCTCGATTGTTATGAAGGAAGCCACAGTAAATGGTCCGTGATTGGCATAGTGTAGCGTAGGTATGCGACAACTAGTAAATACGATACAAACTT
>LUCH01000231.1:92636-112256 GCA_013368495.1 Paragonimus heterotremus | reverse complement strand
CCTTCAATCCGAGCGGCAACCAAAAATGAGAGAATTAACCTGGTTAACGCCCGCCTAGAAATATCTACCACTTGGTAAGATAATAACGTTCTCGTTGATATAAATTTCTCAGTATGGTTGGTCGGAAACTTCTCCCATTAAATAGTTGCAGACAGCAAACCGGAATATTTCGAGCTTCGCAACCGTTCAGCAACGCTGATTTCATCGTTCCGTCATATGCGCAACTACTAAGACGCATTCAGATGCTTTGCGTCTAGTTTTAAATAAGAATTGACCGCCTGATGTGTTGATGGACAGAATGGAAAACGACGTCAGTCGGATGAGAAAGTGTAGATTTGCTGGGTTTTTGCACATCGTTACTTGTGTTGTTCCAAACCGCAGAGGCTACGGAAAATAGAGAGTACCCACACACCATAATATGAGAGGTAACGTTTTTATTTCCAAATATCTGCGAACTAAAGGCAGCCAATAAATTAAACAGCGAACACCTTAAGAGATCTGCCCATTAAGTTTCCCTTTGCTAGTCTGTAGTAGTAAGGTGTTTATCTTTGGCAACAAGGCGCTTATAATTTACCACTTTCATGACATTCCGGTTTTGAACATGGATTCATACAGGGTAAGAACATAAATACTACTCCCCTTCTATCGCGTTCGTTTTTTTGTATTCAAGAAGTGGTTGGGATGAGCATGATTGTATCGTAACAAATCACTAGTGTGAACCAGTCTATTGTAACGTGTAACGATAATGAACACAGTGCTACTGCTGATAAAGATTTCAAGAATCATGTGTTGTCTTTATCTATAAACTAACTCCGGTGAATACAACAGTTTCGGAGGAAAGGTTCATATATGAAATTGTGTGTTCGAGTCCTTGTTTCGCTGTCACTGTCTGATTAACTCCACATGGCATTACGTCCAAGCGAGCCAGATTTACCAGTAGGAATGTTGATGAGGTTGACATCATTTTCAGTTGGCGGACAATGACTGTAGCAACATTGTGGGAACTAGTTAACAGAACCCACTGAAGAGACAGTTAGAACGTTTTACAAATGTAAATCAGGTGGTTGCCTGCAAACGAGATACATCTATTTCATTTCTGGATGTAAGTGTTGACCAATTCCGTGGACGAAGCTAAAACGTTATCATCCGCGGGTTGCGCTTCTGGTCTATATGTAACATACACGTACACCAACATATTAACCGCCCCAACCAGACAGTCATTCACGCATTTTTACGTAAGACTGACGTTAAGTTCGATCAATTAATAGATTCTTAATTAAAAATATAAGACACCGATTAGTAGCATGGGACCTTATGTAATGTAATTTGAACGTCCTCCACCATTGCTCTGAGCTCACCATTCTCACGGACGTCTCAAGTAATCTTCTCGAATGGAAAGTTCTAAAATAGAAGTTTTTTCGTGTTTGAGCCCTCCAGCGTCACAAATCTAGACGGTCCGACAAGGTAATCACTCGTTGAACAGTTGTACTAATATATATATATAGTCTGTAATATTTTGAATCACATATTGAATTCCACCCGTCCGTATCCACACTTGCACTTCTTCACGCTCACTGCTATGACCGTTAGCTCGTCAAATTGCAGTATAACCCCAGGTATTGATTCCGACGAAGCTGCACATTGATGATGTTTCGGTGGAATTATTACCTAAGATAAACCGCTTTTACGTACCGATCACTACGGAAAAATCGCAACCCGCTATCAGGACTTCCGTATCATACTGATGGAGTCGATTATATTGTCAGCAGTATTTTGTCAGGCAGGTATTTTGTTTCTTTCCGAGTTGGTCGGTAACCTGATCACAAGACAAAATCAACTGAAATAGATAGATACGATGTGACATTTTGACCATGCTTGGTGCAAGGTCACGCGAGCAACGAGTACGACCATTGTTGTCATTGTTAGTTAACGTACCGCAAGTGAGATTACCATATGAGCAACGCGGTTGCACATCACTGTGTACTGGAAAACGTTGGACATACAAACTATCTGTCCCAAAACAACACTGGACATTATTCGTGGTTGACAGAAGACACTCCAATAGTTTGGCTCAAGTAGGCTAAATTGTCCAGATTACCAAATATTGGACGTACGAAGATGCTGACACATGTCCGGAAATTCCCCGTCTATTTCGTTAAGTAGTCTACGGGTTCCGCCTTTTCAAATGACCAGTAATTCCCCAGAGAACTGCATGCACATGAAACAACGGGAATCGAAGGTGAATTTACTTGACGCAGTGGCTACTGTAGCTCACGTTACATGCGTATAACTATTGGAAAGATGTTGCGGTGTGACAGAGAATGCACTGCATGCTTTTCGGTGTATTTTCATTAGAGTGATACGCTCGTACCGTGAGCCACAGTAGTTATTGCGTCAAGCACAATCACATCAGAACCTGATACGGGCAGAATGCTTCATCAATGTTTGCTTTCATTTATCGGTCATTAGACACTTCACTTTACAAGAGTTAACCCGTTGGAGAGGCCTATGGATCAGATCAAAATGGAAATGGCACAACATGTCTGCTGGGCACACCGCTGCTGGTCATCCACCCTGCAGTTATACGTGCAATAGACAAACGAAAATACGCAAAACTGCAAAACATATAGAAAGTTTATTCTTAGCAATCTTCTTCGTGAGATGTTCTATAAAATAAAGTTGCCAAGCTCGGTATTTTGACTTGCTTGTCGAGTTCTTGCATATCAAAAGTTTGTAATTGCCTCAAAATATCCATAATTTTTAGTCGGTCTTTGAGTCGTGTCTTTAGATGTTTGCCAAATAGCAACCAAACATTGGCGTGGTGTTTGTACTTGATAACGGTTTAATGCACAATGGAGAGACTAAGACATACATTAATGTATATTTCGCCAAACGATCCATTTCTATCTAGGGGATATTCAATAAATTTAAGATTGAACTCCATTTGTACTCATGTTCTTGTACTTAACCAGGTAAAAGTATGGCTGTCGAAACAGCCGCTATTGTAGCCTCAACGCTTGAAAGCTGTAGTTTTGCCGGTTGTCTGTGAGCTAGCATTGAACATCATTAGAACACCGGACTGCAACTGCAACAGCCGACAGACATGCATGGTCATTGAGCCAGTGTTACAGTATGTAACCACTTGACTGCATGTTGTACAATCACGATTTCTTGTTCAGTACCATTTTTACTTCACTCAGTCGAATCAGCGTTGATCAGATAAACTTCAGCTAGAAAAAAATTTATGTAGACAATATATTGTTTGTTCACTTGGGTAGATAAGTTATTGAAAAAATCCAGGTGCATTTCTGACGAATGCCGCTGATGTTAGGCTTACCGATACTGTTGATTAGGACCAGAGCGACGTAGCTTACAAAGGGGGGGATAATGGAGCTTAGAACTAGACTTAGAATTAATGCTGTACTGTTTTTTAACAATGAGGCATCGTAATATTGACAGGTCTATCTGTCGTTTCAGTGTTTCCAGTGTATATCAGTGTGTTATCAATCCCAACTCAATCAAACATAAACCATTAATTTTGATAAATTGCCTGTTGCTCGGTTTGGTTTTTATGTCATCATTGGCCCGCTCACTTATCTGTTACTGATGTTCAGACAATCTGTGTGAGTTTTCCTGTTGTGTAGTTTTGAATACTGACTTTGAGTAAAGCAGGTAAAGCACTTCCTTTTTTAAAACAGTGATTCAGTTTTCCGCCATCTGTTAAAATGTGATGAAAGACGTATGTGCATTTTATTTTATATGAACAGTTATAGAAGACTTTTACCAAATCTGCCCAGTTACGTTACGGTTATCTACAGAGAAAATTCACTCAACACTTTTTGAGTTGTGATGTTGGAGACCTACTGCATGACCGATTGGAACGAATTCGTGTTTGTTCTCACGTTTGTCTCAGAGGTCCAAAAATCTCCTTCTATATTAATTCATCACTTCATTGTCCGCAGTTGGCAAGAAGTGCTGAAAAACTGCATGACTGGCAGTTATTGGGTGTATAATCAGTTCGTTTACATCTACATTCATTTACGTCTATATACCTTGTATCTGTCACTATAGTCACATCCTGGTGCAAGAAACGTTTTTTCAGCCGATAACTTGTCCAGGCCTTGACGTTTAATGTTGGTTTGTTTACCAACTCACTGATAATATTTAACCAAACCAAAATGAGCAATAAGAAACGTCTTTTCCCCCACCCGACCATCTTAATTTTTGTCTCCGTCCTTCTCCAAACCGTTTCCTTCAACCGCCAGTCAAGTTTCACTTTAGTGGACTGAGAATATACCATTCCAAATGTATTCGTGGCTCTGTTATACCATAAAACCGCAAAGTTCTTGAACATTTTGATGAGAGAAAATAAGTAATTGCTATACGGGTAAGATAATCTCAAAACCTCCTCCTTGTATTATCATTCTCTCAAAAAATTGCTTCTAAATTGTACACTATTAAGTGCTCGCAAAAAGGATTTTAACATAATCGTATGCTCGAGTCTAAAAGAAGTATACACACTATTTGAAATGCTCAAGGTTTAGGAAGAAACTGGTTGGGTGTTGTATTCTGTTCCCCGTTTATTTAGTTCAAACTGCTATGGATAAAGGTAGAACTTACTTAAACCTCCTACTGATATACTGATTTTGTTTTTCACGCCTATCCGGCTTGAGCAAGTTTAGGGGGGCTGTATTACCTATTAAGCCGAAAGTGGTTGGTATTTGGAGAAACCTACAAGTGTGTCTTTTTCTAATGTTAAACCAACAACAAACAAGATTTGGAATTTTCATTAAACCCCCCTGGTTTTGTCTTACATTTTCTCATTAGTTTAGTCCACAAAGTTATATTGATTTAGATACCCCCTGACTGCAAGTCTACTGAGAAATTATGAAGCCATATGAATTGTTTCAGGAGTCCGACTTAGATAACCGAACAGAACCAGCTCAGGTCACCAACATATTGATGTACATTATTTATGTTTTACTGATTAAATCAAACTGATCAATACCGCTTTTATTCGAAAGATCCAGATAATTTACCAGAATTTGCTAATCTACCTCAGGTTTCCTGAAGTGAAAGGCTACTACACACACAGGGGACCTATTGACAACGAGATAAATGTTATGAAAAAACTAACTCCAATACATGATTGTAAACTCTCATTCCAAATTAAAAGTTGGTGGCCTGAAGAAGTCAGCCAAAGGACAAGATTTGATTCTGAGTATATTTACAAATGATATTTTTATATCACCTGAAAAGAAAACAGTTTTTTCCAGATTATTTATGTTATGAGTTGCAACGAAAAGTTCTATTTCTAGGCTTAGACAAGCCTCGGCGATAATTGAGCCACATTTAAGCGTCAGTCATAAACGATCGTAACTATCACATTTTCACAGACTGTGCAGTTAACTCCCTATAAAACAACATAAGGCTCAACTTTCTCTCGTTTTAAGGCGCACCAGTAGTACCCATCTTTACCACGGCATGTACTTGAACCGGTTATGATACTGGGAGTCAACCGTGTTGACCACCGTTGACCACATTAGGCACAACCGAATTATCATAGACAAAAGCTCAGCTGCTGAGTAATGTCCACTGTCAAAGACGAGCCATAAAGTCTTTCTCACTGACGTCACTTTGAGTTAATGAGTCTCTCAACTACAATCACGTTGTGAAAGGTATATCGTGACACCATTTGTGTCGAGGGTTTGGATGAAAGAACATACATTACGAAATTAAAAACAACCTAGTAAATGGCCATTAGTCAGTGGTACACTGTAACTCTGAACTAATTATTGGCAACAGTGCTAGGATGTAATTTCTCCATCTGCGCCTAGCTATTGCGTTCATTCTATTTGTTTTCAGTTCGAAAGCATCAGAGACATTAGTGTAATTCCGCCGGATACAGTACATTATATTTTTGGAGCTTTCGGAAAAGTTCTTTTAGGGTACTCTTGAACAGTGAGGACTAATTCTTACTCGTCAACTTTGATTATCTGTTTTCTTGTGTTGCTTTTTTTAAAAATATATGTGACCTATGATGTGGTCCTTCACCTTGATGTATAAGATACGTAACTGAGACGGGGTTCAAGCGGGCAGGTTAACCAAGCCGCTCGGGTGGACAATTTCGTGTCTAGGAACCTGATGGCCTCTTGTTGGTTAGTGGTATTAAGGATCTGTTATACATAAAAGAACATTAATTTAAAAGTTCCGACACCGGATGGATTCGAACAAGTGTCACCAACCGTTTCATGGAAAGTTTGTGGACCTATTTTTGCGCATTCATGTTACATATTCATCCATATTGAATCCGCCTGAACTCAGTCTACTAACTAATATTTTCATTATTTATGTTTGCGTTGTACAGGCGTCTATTTGCAAGCATCATACATTAGTTTTCCATTGATATTCCATCGTTAACTCGATTTCATTAAAAAATGTGCCTTTTGTAAATGAAGCAAGTAACTTCGTAGTTGATTGTGATCTTTCGCGAATTGTAACATAAGCCTTATGAACATCTAGAACAAATCCGTCAAGTTAACTGGCTTCCCTTTATTGATAATGTGTCTTCAATATAATGAAAGATTCGTTTCTTCGAGGTGCATAGGATCGATTTTTGACGCGACCTGACTGGACCTGAATTTTTAAATTGACAACATGATGAGTTAAATGACTGCACAATTTATGGATTTCAGTCTTTCGAACCAATATGCAGTTATTCCGTTTTATTTTGTATTCATTACAGTTATTCCCACGCTAATTTCTATGCATTGTCTGCAAATTATTGATCCTTTACATGTGCGAACATTCACTATGGAATTACACTCTGCGTTTTTAGACTAATGAGTACCGCAACGATGGGAAATTTTCTGAAATTAACGCTGATCAACAATTTATGGTGTATAAGGAATTTCGTTATTAACGACCACATTTTATGAATGGCGGGTTGTTAAATTTACGGATATTTCACAAACGGCGGAAAATCAGCAATTTTTACACTACTATGAATGATTACATCCTGGTTCATGATTTTCTAAAGACATGGTAAAACGGTGTAAAACTCCTTCTTAAATAGTCATGAGTTGGTCTTATTAATGCTGCCTAAAAGGGCTTGTGGAACCAATAAGTATATTGGGGAATTTTACTAAAACTTGGGGGTGTCTGATTTATCGCCATTTTGGGAAACTCAATAAAACATGATCTCAACCATGGGTAACATACAAGACCATTTTCATAACTGCAGCTTGCTGCTATCACAAGTCGGTAACTTGATCTCACTTTATTTGTGATAAATTACAATGTACGGCCCACCAGTTATAATCTGGGAAGCTTCCTACCTGACGTTGAGTCACTGACATCCGTAAAACAGAGTTAGTTCAGCCGTCTATTTAGTGGTTGGATCGACTGCGTTAAATTCGATCTCATTGTTTCATTTACTGGTAGCCGGAGCTACCAGCTAACGATTTTTTAGGGTGAACAAATTTAGATGCCTGATACCTTGTCTTCCAACAGTTTTTCACTCACGGTGTTTTTTAAAGCAAAAGTGAGCGATTCCAGAAGAAATCGGGAAGCGGAAAAAATCACTGCAGAACGAGATAATCAACGCTGATTGCAAGCAGTCACAGTGAAACTGTTTGTAACAGCTCTTTCTCTATCCCCGGCTAATGTTTTTTGAGGTGGAACCGAACTGCAACCAAGGAAACTTATTTGATGTGTGTGTCAGATTTCGGCATCGCGCTATGTTGATAACGGAAAAAGCACAGACAAGATTGGCTGCAACGGTACGTCATCACGACTGTAAAGAGGGAAACATTACTGGAAAACTGTCGAATGTATTAAAAGAGCATACCAGACAGAGACTAAATTCTGATTGACAGTAAACTGCTAACATCACACCGGTATTAAAGAAAGCCCACTGCGTGCACACCGTTTGTGTTAAAAGATTCTTTTTTTTTTATAAATTTCCCGTGAATATCCAGTGTTGCAGGACATATACACATTAACAAAGACTTACACTTCCTCCTATGCTAAATAGAATACGTTCGGGATGAAACTGTTTGTGTGCAGCCCGGTGGCGTTAAAGTTTTTGGGAAGCTTTCACATGGGTACCTAATAGCGCAGCTCCAGTGCCTTGATGAGCGTTTGTTCGAGTACGGTCAAACTCATTCCGCTATTGACTTGTTTTCTTATCTTGTCAAACCGATTATTTTTTCCAGCCATAAATGCCGGATATAAGGCAGTCCATTTATGTTTCCTTAATCACAACACCGTTTTCGGTCGCACTGGTAAAAAGGCTCGGTTTTGTCTTCTCAGAGTAGGATGTTCAACAATCTGTCGTAACGTTGTTAAGCGGCCGATTTTCTAATCACTTGCAATCTACATGTTTGAATGGTCAAAGTTATTTTTCACTAGTTGCGAACTCCGGTTTTCCCCGAAGTGCAATTCGTTCACCTTTGTTTCTCGTTATGTGAATTTCCTGCCTAGTTCAGATAAAGCGTGCAAGTAATTGGCTCACTGTCGTCCGAAATTCGGGAATACCATTCTCTTAAACCATGCTAAACGATGTTACCGAATAACCCAGTAGACCTTGCGCACCTTGTTACTTGTTCAGCTCACTCAAATGTACAGACGGTTAACGTTTTCTTCTTGAAGGGACAGATTACCATCAGCTTTTCCGCGATGGTTTCCAAATACAAGCTAAAAACAGGTTTCTTCCTAGGTTCCAGTCTGTTAAGCCTCTTGGTGTGACAATCACCACTTGCGAAACCGCAATTTTAGATCACTTGTTGGTAAGGTGATTACACGGCATCCATCACCTGGCTACACTCAATAAGCATACAGTCTTATGATAATAAATCGGTTGTCGGTTTCGGGCGGTAAGTTTTCGAACTGTGTACGTGCTTTCTCCCTTGATACTCTTATCAACGATTCGAGTTACAATTCCTCTAGTAAAAACCGCTGCCTTTACAGGCCAACTTTCGCCACAGGTATCAGTTTTAACTTAGATATGAAACCGCTTACCTCGATATAGAGCAGCGTCAGTCGTTCCAGTAGTCAAACCTGTTTGTTCAGGCTCAGAACGTCTGTCTATACGGATCGTGGCCCTTATCTTCACGCACTATTGTATCGCTGTCAGTCAGCGTTCCCAGTCGTAAGCTAATTCTTGTTCTGTAGGTATGGAGTCATCACGGTCAAAACATTTGGTATCTGATGTGAGCAAAAGTTAACGTCTAGATGTCCACCACTCTGATGACAAAGTGACAGTCATAAGTTTGAAGTTCATATGACAGACTGGATTCCATTGAATTTTTTGTATGACACGGCGGTTTGCTTGTGATTTGTGCGGCACGATTTGAAATCACGATAACTAAATGGAAGGCATTGACACCAAGATGGCTAGAAACTAGAAGTGATCATTTAGAAGCGTGTGAGTGTTCTCAATAGAACGTAGCCCGAAAGAAAATGTCGTGACACTACTGTCGTGGACATGGACACGGCATTGGTTTACCTGTTGGTCGAACTTTTCACACATTTTATAATAAATGTCCGTCATTATCCAATGTCGTAGGCTAAGCGCTATTCTCCGCCACAACGTATTTGTGTGTAGATTTGCAGTTGACATTTGCCATCCTCAATAAAGTGCATGATATAAACACCAACTCTATAATATTAGCTTGGTTGATTGGTTAGTACTTCGCGAGGTTTACAGTGGTTATTTAATTTTCAAGTTGGCAAACTGCCGCAGCAGCTCTACGAGACGAATTATGAACGTCACAGTTCGGGTAAGGCGTTAAACTGATGACAAGACCTTTACATAATTGAAAGCAATTCACGGACAATTATGAAAAATTGCTTATCGTGACGACTAGATACTGCACAGGGTGAGAAGTTTTGGGAGGTAGAAGCCAAGAGCAAAAATATAAACAAGGGCTGAAAAGGCAGTCTTAGCTAAAACTGGCGTATACCGGCTAAACCGCTAAAGCCGGAATTACACATTCTGGCTTAAACAGTTAATAATTACGAAAGCAACAGAGTTAACGCTTTTGTTTTTAGCTAGTCGAAGACGCACCGTTGATAAACCCTTCAGAGAATGAAACGTCAATTTTGCGTCAATTTTTAAAACAGACCAGATTAACATTTATCTTAATGAAACTGTTAGGATCAGATGTGAATGATGGTAGATATGCGTTCAGTAAAATCTTCGATCATTCCTTATCACTCGGAGACCTTACTTAACAAGTGTACTTAAAATTGGCACTTGCAGATAACTGGAGGTTGATGGATAAGTAACCGCCGGAAGCTAGTGCAACTGACTAGATAACTTCCGTCGAAAGGACCTGAGAATGTTCGCACTCTTTAAACAACTATTCCGGCTGAGCCTTAGAGCATAATTATCTGATCGTATTTGAGGTGATGGCGACGTGGTAGTGATTACATTTTACAAACTTGAGCAATCAGGTTTCTAAATTATTGATGTTTTACATTTCGTTCATGAACGAACAACCTACTAGCAATGTTTTGATATTCGTCCAGAAATACAAATTGACAATAAGATTCTTCTAAGACCTTTTGTATATCAGTATTCAGTCATATATGATACGTTAGACAAGGAACAATGAGTAGAACACTTACATAAAAGCCAATCTGTTATAAGTAGCGTGTAAATGATGAATTGGTTGGATGTCCTCATCTCAGTTATTACAGTGAACTGAAAGCTGTCTTAATGCAATAGCCGTACCGTGTCTTCTGGTACCAACTAACTTACCGTTCACATTAAGTTGCGATGCATTCGCATTTCTCAAATCACGTGAAATCAGTCGTGGATCTACTATCATTTTTGGTGGTCGGTAAACCAGCTGATACAACATAGCTTGTGGTAGACTGAGAGCGAATCCAAGCACGGCAATCAATATGGAAACCATCAAAGCGACACGAATCCCGTCATTCGAGCGACATTGTAGAGGTCGACACATGCAAGCCACCCGATCCAAACTGAATGCGACCAATAAGGATCCAGAAGTGAACACAAACCATGTACCAATTAGTTCCATAGTTCGACATGCTTCTACCGAATAAGTGTCTAGTTTTATAATCCATTTGGAATCAGAAAGAAAATACAATCCACGTCCTAGAAAATCATCCAGAAATGTGTTTGATATAAGTACAAGACTGTCGGATATGGCCAAAGCCATAGCATATATGGCAAAACGATTCCATGGTCGATGTGTAGAGAACAGATAGAGCGCAGTCACGTTACCCAGCACACCTACAACTGTTAGGATGGGATTAATATATGCACGGAAATAATTGACTGCCAGTTCAGTATTTTGGACGTGGGGCCCACATTGAGTTACTATCGAAATATTCGTGTTGATCTCAGTCTGTGAGCTTGTCATAGCTTATTTTACCGGCTTTCCAACGGCGAACAACATTTTAAGGTGACGCATGCAAGGAATCAAATTTAGCTACGTGGGTAAGTTCAATATTTCCCGAGAACGAGCCAATCAGAGCCAAGCTGCGTAATCAGCCAATCAAATGAGGTAGATTACGTTCCTTTTCTTAAGCCGAATTTCTGAATGCCCATTCGTCGGACAGGTTGAACACCAATCAATGACACCTTAACTTAATTATCAGTGATCGGTTTATTCATTAAGCCCGACAAATGGCCGTCAGTTAACTTAGGTGTACCATTCATTAGTTGGTTACACAGTCAACCTTTAGGGATTTGTGGGTTCCATCGCACCAATCAGGTTTCAGACCAACATTTAAATAATGATTTAGTTAATACGTTGAGTGGCTAATAAAATAAGGTTTCTGGGCAACTTTAACGGTATATGCCATTAGCATCGTCTGTTAACTGTGGTAGATTATGTTTGTACGTTCGTGAGTTCCACTTTTTTTCAACACACTTGAACGTCAAATCATGTTTGTCTTGAAACGTCAAAGTTATGAAAGTGTTCACTGCGGTTCAAACGTAACGATATTAGACGTAAAACTGTGTTGGTTAACAATGAGTGTAAACTTCCCATACATGAATTAAAACCTGACTACTCCATACACATGGAAGAGATTGTGAAACATATTTGTTTATTTGCTCTATTTGGTGAAAGTATAGTAGTCTTTCAGCTACCAATTTTGAATGCTCCGCTTCCTAATACTTCTGCATGTGTCGGCCCATTATAATTAACCAAAATAATTCGGGAAAACAAGGTAGGATGCACCCAGAACTATTCTAAGTTTTACGGTTTTTAATGTCATTGATTCGATTGGATAAGGCAACGATAGTCTTCTCTGTATTTCTTTTCATAGTACCTACAAACGTCACGCTTCTTTGGATATGGGTGTTTTTCCAGATGATGTCTTACCACTGACATAACAATCTCTCATGAAAAGAATAGACCACTGAATGCACAACGTCAATCTTAATTACTCCTGTCCTTGTACCCCACCGGTCACACTATCGTACTGTAGGTCCTTCATATATATATATATATATATATATATATATATATCCTCCTGTCTCCGTGTACTGATTACATTAAAGTATTGACCAAACATTCCTGATATTGTTACACTTAACATACTTTGAAATGGTACTACGAACTCTCATATGAACTCTTCTCTTTTTGTTTATTTTGTACCACCTCGCTTAATTGCTTACGCTTCCAATTTATTGACTGATACTTGCTGACGGTTAAACTTCGTGGCCAAAGTTCACTTGATTCTGAGTTGTATAATTTGCTAACCAATACTATACTATTTACAGAACCCGTTCTATCCAAATAAACTTCTGATATTCCGTTTTGTTCTGTCCAAATCAAGAGGTTTACAGCTGACTCAATAGACTATGCACAGCCGTCGATACTGATTGATTGTACATCTTTTCATTTACTACAGTCTAAAATGGTACACTGTAATCCTCAGTGTGACCCACTGTAATCTCAGAAATGCTACAATATTCCACCACCTGTCTATCCATACCTCTTTTTCTGCAGACTTCCGATGGGGTAGTTGTTAAACTGGCTCGAAGACTTTCATAAAGGAAAGTTTCATTTAGTTTTCTAAATAGTTATGACTCGGCATTATTAGAACATTCGGTAATAGATGCCCTTCGCACATTCTCTACAGAACAAACTTCTGGCAGGATATGTACTACTGACGAGGTCCAATGAAAGCAAAACCCGAACCTAGTGCTTCTTTTCAAAAAGGGCCGACTGGAAAGTCAATGGGAAGTGCGGAAGCTGCGATCAATCGTGGGTGATGTTTAACACGAAATAAACCAAATCCTCAACTACACATCGGTAACATACTTGTGTCTCCCTCAACGGGAATTTAGTTTACAACGCTGCTCGTTTACCGCAGAATATCCCTATAAGAAAGCCGTGTGATTAATGTGTCTTCCTCCCATTATTCTATGCTCAAGGGTATGCAAATAGGCGAACTTGGAACGTGACTTCGTGAAGTGCATCCTCAGTCATTACTAGTCGACTTATCACTGACGTGCCCAATCACACGGCCACCATATCACACGCTTTTATGGTATGCAGCAGTTCACTTATTTTGTGCTTTTTCTTGGACATACAATATTTCGCTCGGATATAACTGGAGGTCTGAGCCAACCAGAATAATTCTTCTGTACTACAATCTCGTACGGAGTTTCATACGGTGTACTCATCGAAAACTATTTTCTGCGTATGTTCGGCACAGAAAGCGAACAAAGACTAATAGATAACGTAATTTCTGGTATCACTTCTCCTGTCGGTGAACAATGAAAGTCGGTCGTCATCGACGAACACCATATATTAAATTGGTCGAATCGCTGAATAGCCACAGACGAATCAAGACACTGCATGTAAACCAGTTAATATGTAAAACTAAGTATACTGTTAATACTTCCGAATCGTAAACAGAACGGGTATAGGAGAACATACTGTGCGTTGTGCTGGTGCTCATTAATAAGTGATTCCTTGGTTATGCTACAACGAGTCAATTTGTTTACATACCGCAACTGAAACACACAAACATGCGTCAGCTGATAACTGCTTGATCTGAATTCCGTACATTGTGAATTTTCTGATTTAAATCGCTTGAGAAAGTCTCTCCGACAGGGTCGAAACGTTGCAAAACCATAACTATTTTGGTTTTTAACTTGTATATTGTTCTCAACTACATAGTTCACTGTATAGTTTCTTGAGACGGAGGAGACAGAAACGTTGATCAGAAGATATGGACAAAACAAAATTCTAGAAACAAAGCCATGAGACCACATCAAAATCAAAACAAATCTCAAGGCGTAACTGGTATTCATCACAATTCTTCATCAAGTGTTAAATGCAGGTGATATGAAGTGAACTCAGGAATGTCGAGCTACTCAAACGATAACTTAAAAGTAAGCAGAAATGTTTGGTAACAATAGTCCTAGTTGATAATGAGAGCACAGTGAGCTGTTGATATAACTGTTGAATCTGGTCTGTCGAACACAGTTCATTTTTACGAACGACAATTATATTTGCCCTGGTCACAAATCAAACTGACTTTTTAGTTAGTCGCAAGTTAATGATGTTTTCATCTCTTCTTCGACGAATTTATTTTTGTCTTCCTTTCCACAGTAAATTCAATTTACCGGGATTATTAGGGTCTATTGTTGTATTGTGCACTGCATTTACGAGCAAAATTATTAACATCGTTTTATCTGCTCATCATCTGTCTGTCTGAAATGTTTAAAAAATGTATAATTAATTCACCTTGTCTAAAGAAGCTCTTCAGTTATAAGTAACTATTCAGAAAAAACATCAACAGCAACTGCTATTGGACTATCCTTAAATTATGGAATAGTGGTCGAACGCAGAATATATGGTACTTAGCCCTAATCTATGTGTGTGGTTCACGTGACTTGCACCCCATATTTAGTTGCGGTGTTGCTAATCACAAAACAGTGGTATAGAATCTTATCCGCGTTAGTAAAACTTTATAAAAAATTGTTTCTAACTATCTTATTTAACAGTCTTCTTTGTAAACTACTCTTCAGACTCACAGTTCGCCTAGTTTGAAAGTCACCATTTGAAGAGAAATGACAACAAACAGCAATATTAGTTCTGGAGCACACTGTCGGTAATCGCTTGACTGCCAAAATTAGGAAATGGTTTGTTTACAGACCTGAAAGTTCGAGCACACAAAACGCAAAATCCTTTTTGTACTATTCACAAACCTCGGTCTTAAGCATGAATTTGTGTGTAGCTCTATCACTATTCTAACTACAAGTAAAATGGATGGGTGTTGCTGCACGCTCATGTAGTGGAGTACTATGCAGATTAGATGAATGTTAACAGACGTATATAGTAAGACAATCATCCATCTAATTAATGTGAACTTGTCGGATGCTAGCCTCAGCCTAACTGAGAAGTTGTCACCAAAATGTTATCGGGTGGCATCAAGAAATGTTTATTAGAGTACCATCGATATTCATTTTAAATGCCGTAAGAAGATGAATCGCATCTGTTGAATTATTCAAAGGAAGTCAGTATGCAACCTAGGACTGGTTATAGTTGAAACAATCGACTAAGCAGAGAGAAGCTTTTACGATGCGTTAACATTCGTCCATTTACATCGGCCCCAAACGCAAAACATACAGATTATATAGATTTGTAAAATATAGCTATATTGTGTATATAAACAACGTCAAGCTTAGTAATGCGTAATCTGGATCACAGGCACCTGATGAACTGCTTCAGTCATGCTTCCTCACATAAAGCAGGTTACTATTTTCGAACCACCATTTCTTTTCCACACGTCAGCAACTTCGGGTTCCGCTTGCACAAGATTATTTGGGAAGAGAGGCGCTTGTCAGCTTGATGAGTTGCAGGTTTCTAGTGAGATGTGATACATAATTTCTAATAGTGTGTCTTGTGTGAGTAAGCGAAATGATAGCATCAAGTAACATGCCTACCATCTTCGTTGATGTAGGTCCCATTAAGTTCAATTACTAAAACCGAAATCCGATGCAGTTAGGCTGCAATAATCGATCAGATAACAGTTTGTAATTGCAGAAAGCATTCCAAAACATTTGCTGACGAACCATATACATATTCATGAATGTGTGGACGGCTCAGTGGCCTAAATACAATGAAATTTTTTCCTCAGATGCTAAAACCTGTATAGTTCTCGTTATAACGCCGTTGCCATCTTCACTGGAAAGGCTATGGGGTTGCTTTGTCTTCATCGATTTTCATTTTGGACATTTATGTGTTTGTTTGTGCATGTTTTTGTTTTTGTTCACCAGCTCACACTAACTGAGAATTCGAATAACTTGAGCCAAGAGGTATAAACGAGAGTGATTGCAAAAGAAACGGAAACGGTCATTGTAATCATACAGACGAGAGGAGAGTTTACAGATCCATCCCCAATTTGAAGCACTTGCGTCCAAATATAACTATCAAGGTTTGACTGATTTAAGATTGATCAACGAAACAGACTATAAACATTCCGAGCATCGCTGGTTGTGAACCAGTGATAGGAACGGTTTACTTATGCACGCCATGTGAACTACCAGTTCACTCGTGAAATCTCGCCAAGAAATCATCATTTTTACATCAGATCCTTATCTTGTGCAATATGTCCTTGCTGTAAAGCAAGGTGAAGCAGAAGATATAATGTATGATTAGATTGGTCTTGAGCAGTTTCCTGTTTGCAGAATGTTCAACCCGTCGGAGCTCACCCGCAAGCTGTCGTAAGCCCAAGTGGTTAAATGCGTGCCAGCTTAAACAACCGACTAGCTGGTCCTGATCGTATGAGTCAAAAGCGGAAGTGACAGTTAAAATGCAATATGCACGTTGCTCAACGGCCAACGTTATTGTAGACATTGCTTCGTTTCGACAAATTAATTATGGTCGATCAAAGCCACTCAGATCATGGCTGCTTTGGTATTCTCGGAAAAGTAACCAGGGTGGAGACGGGCAGTCAGAGGTGGAATTCATACCCATGTTTTCTCTAACAGTTGTTACTGGCATCCAGTTTCAGATAAGGTGACAGATCACTGGATTCAAAGTATTGTGTTACACTACAGGTAGTAGATAGTTGTTGGTCTAGGAAACATATACAGAAAAACTGAAACAATAACGACCTTGACAACTGTGGTGAATAGCATACTTTTCCAACCCCGTCTGTTCAGTTGGAATCCCAGTAATGTCTTACAGTTAGGCCTGGAGTGGTTGGCCGCTATTGTTTAAAGTAAACCGTACGTTCCAGTGTTTGCGTACCTTTTTTGAGGTCATTCACTGTAACCTCCTTATCTGCAATAAATCAGTTGTACAAACAAATTTTTTGTAACGACTGAAGCAAACACGTGACGAGTAAGCATTACGTTGTTTTGGAGTCTGCAAAAGATACGACATATCAGTGTGAAACTCGTATTAGATAGAATGGAGGCTAGTGACCAGTTCGGTTGATGGTCGTTGAGACTGCACAAGCATTAGTAACTTTCACAGGAACGTGCACCAACTTGGCTTATTACAGAGGAAGTAACCTGCGTAAGCTCACTTAACCGATCATAAGTAGTCACTTTGCAAGTGATTGGAAAAGCAGTCTTCTAAATTTTCCATAAGCTTTTCACCGCAAACTAAATTTCAATGACTGGGATATATTTTGTGAGCACTACCTTATAAAGATTACCAAAACCCCCAACCTTAGAACAGGATAGGTGAGTCATACTGCCGTTCGCCTTTATTCCTAACAAACAACCAGTTATAGCATATTATATCGTGTTTAATGTTTTTTAATACTTTGTTTGCAATGGAATATTGTCGTTAAACATTGGATTAAACTTACTTACAGAACGTTTCCTAAGTTTTCCACTGAAAAAATTAGACAATCTTTGCACTGCCCGGAAACAAACACGGATGACCTTCCAAATACGGTCGTTTGAACCTGACCAATGTGAGGTCGGTGGCACAGCGGATATTGTGACTGTCTCAGGATAAAGTAGACAAGCATTCAACTCGCGGTCATATAAAAAGTGCGAACAACTGACGAGTTATTAGAACAGAATAACTCGAATCTAGTGCTCTTTTTCTAAAGGAACTAGCTGAAAATTTATTTGAAGGATGCGTATGACCGATAAGACAGTTGTTTGAACAAATCAGTGTAATCATCATTGCTATGGCGTTCCGGTGAGTGTTGATTGTTATGGAGGTATTACATGTCGCAATGTCTCACCACTAGCGATTCTGTCAACTGCTTTTCAATTTTAATGTGCGTTACCACTTTTACAGGCTGATACCTGACCAACAACGCCCATCATCAGTTTCACACCACACAAATATCGATACAAGACTGAAGCATACAATGTTCTTTTCTGACAGCTGGCCTTTGATTCTTTTCAATTTGTACAGTTAGTGGAGACAATCAAAAGTATCCCTGATTTAGGGGAATGCAGAACTTGCTGATTCCAGTGTACAGTGTACCTGTTGGGTTCACGGCATACGAGAAAAAAAGCCGTAATCCACCTGTTCCACTCAACCATATGGGTTTATATACTGGAACTGAATTCATCAGTCCTATCCACTAACACTCTCACCTTCCGCCCACGCACTCACATACCCCCATGTAGTTAGAATTACGAGTGAAGTCCATTTTGTTATCCGAATTTCCCCGGCAAAACAGTCTGACCTGACTGCCATCGTGGTCAGTACCAGGTTCGCTAACAAAAACCTTCTGCACAGTTGCTACACAAAATATCCCCAGTCGTCACTCGTCACTGTACTTGGAACACAACATAATAATCATGAACTCAATGAAGTAGTAGCTTAACTATGTCATCATGCAGGGGCTCTACGGTCTAGGATACTTATGCCTTTTCAGTGCGGCCTTCTGAACAGCTCAATAAATTGCTTATTGGCTGACCTGCGGTAAATTAACAGCTGTAGACAACTGTGTACATGTTCATGTCGATAGAGGAGTTTTTGGAACGCTGTTACATAACAGCAGGAGGACTGAATTTCTTTACATAGATCGCGGTCGAATTGTCAGTTTCTGGAAAATTATAAGCGTAACAGGTGGAACATCACCATAATCAACAAAATGAAAACAATTTGTTTGATTTATTTTTGACCTTATCATGGTAATCACTTCTTTCAACGTGGTTTGGACAAACAAATCCCACGTGTACTAAGCGAATGCTGAACTCTTTACTGAGGTCAACTTGTTTGTTTATGGTTAACATTCCGTTCAGTTGATGAAGTTCATGCGTGTTTTGAGGAAATTAAGTTCCATAAACTTTTCGGGATAGCAGGTGTTACCGGGTATGGTGAGCCAAACTCACAATTTTTTAGTGTTGTGGTAGCTATGTAGTCAAATAGCCTGAATGTCAAAGAAAAATATAGATTGTATTCGATCTATTTTGCTTGATATTGTCTGCTAACCTACTTGTCTATCTCAGTAATCCATAAACTTTTTGTCAGCTTAACAGCTCTATTTCAAATACCTTCACATTGTTTGGTATTATATGATCATGCTCTTTGTCAAAAATAAGATGATTCCTCGATTTGTCGAGTGTTATGCGAGTATCGAGTACATCGTTGGACAGCAAAACTGATAAGGTGGTCAATGTAGAATTTCTGAAAAATG
>LUCH01000231.1:61274-72157 GCA_013368495.1 Paragonimus heterotremus | reverse complement strand
GGAACTACCGGTACATCTGGAGGTGTTACGATTACATTAGACTAGATGACCGATAGAGGTAAACCATTCTGGGGGCATGGAATTACGATAGACTTAGATGGTGAACCAATGACACAGTATTGCCATGATGTCCACACAAAACCGTTTCTTAGGAAGAAGTGTGAAGCCCATCGTATTCGTGACAGCTGGTGTAGACAATTTATCATAAACGACTTTAAACGAAGAACTGCTTAGGAAGCCATTACTTTGCAAGATGACACAAAAGGTGGCAGTTACCGTAATTTCTGAAGAAAAAAACGTATATTTTCATATCGTTATAGTTGTAAACATTGTTACAGTTCAAAATGCTAAGACAAATAACTTTACACTTACTTTGTCATCATACACAATCAGCAAGTTTACTATAAACTAATTATAAGTCGGGCAATGCGCTCTCCACGGTGTTCCACTTTTGTTGACTACCTCTGATGTACTTCATTCTTTCGCCACCTCAGGTCGTCTGCCTTCGTGTGTGAAAAACCGTGCTTTTTAAATAGACCGATAATGTCATTAAATAAAGGAGAGGGTCGGTTAGAATTCTATCTCACTGGTTTCTAACAACTCCTGCCCAATTTCCCAATTCGAAATGTAACCTTTGCAGTCACTTCCAGTATTTTGTCCGATATTTTAGATAGAGCTACAGGGTTCTCAAAGTGATTGTTGTAAATTCTGATCTAATTGTGTTGGCATTTTATCAAGTTTTATCATGAACAGGAGTAAGATCTGCACATGGTCCCCGTGTGCCCAAAAACAAACGTATATTGCTAATGTGACCCATTGGTCAACTTGAATTTCATCGAATCCCCTAGGATCTCCATAAGGTTCACTGTACAACTGGCTTTGTAAAACTGTGAGGATTCTGGTTATTTGCTCTTTGTATACTTAACTTCCAAATCATGCAGTTTTTACCGCCTTCAATTAAGGAGACATTTTATTTTCTAAGTGTAGTGATTTTACTAGCCAAACTTCCATCTGTGGGGCTCTACAAATCAATATGTTGATTAGGTTTAGCTTGAGTGATGTATTTAGTTTCAGTTTGATTAATTTGATTGAATTACCTGGCATAATTTGTTGTCGGATTGTTTTTGTCCCAGTTAGTAGATCCATCCTTTTAGGCTAGTATCTCGAAATGAACTCGGATTACTTGGAATTTAACACAACAAGCCTTACGGAATATGCGTTGCGATTGGGCTTGCGTTTTTGCCTTTCTCTCGGAGTGATTAAAAATTCAAACTATGTCGTTTCCCAAACACCAGGTCACACTGCAGAACAATTACTTGTCACGGCTGTGTTCGTGTGAATGACACAAAGCACTTGTTTGCTCTCAAAACTGTGTATTAACTGGAAGGTTGTGTTCTACTTATTGATGCACACATTCTACGGTCAAACTTGTAGCAACGTGAGCAGTTAACAAGGATGATTATTTTAGAAAGACGAGCATCATCATTTATTGTTTACCCAATTGATATAAATGTGAATGGCCATGAGAAAACAAATTTCTCGATGTCATCCGTGCAGAAAATCGTTGTTAGAGCTGTAGTGAGAGGAACATTCGAGTAATGTAGGAATAGATTGGCTTCCAGTGAGTATATGTCGGCTGTTGTCCGGTTGCCTAAGTCAATCTGTTGCCATTACTCTGTGTCGATAATGTGGTTTTCGTGGAAAGGTGTGGAACTGGCTGAAATGAAATTTCTATTCATAACATCTATCTTTTCAGAGTTCCCTAGCTTTTTTGAGAACAACGTATTCTTTACGAATGTTGGAACAGTTTCTTACATAAGTGGTAAGGTGGCTTGGTTGAATGCGATTCAGTTGACTGAGTTGAAATCATTTAACTCTTCCATCACCATTAGGAAACAAAACGTTGCCTAACAAAGCATGGAGTTCAGTGGTTTGTGAACAACTACAGGCTGCTGATAAGACTTTTGCTAATTATGAAGTAGAATTTCCAACGTACAACGCAATTAGTTTGGCACTGCTTATTAGTGAACCCTCCTGTATCTTTCTACTCTTGTTAGACCCACCACTCCGCATGATGACTTGTCCAATCTCCTAAGCCTTTAGCCTACTGAACCTACCCACATCTGTTTCCAGATAATTCACTAAATGTCCGAGTGGCTGCAACTCCGGCTTATCATTTCAACGCATTTCTGGTCTTTGTAGGACCTGTTCAGCAAGCATGATAATGTAACATAGTACACCGACCAAAAACATTCCGGAAGCCTCTATTTCAGCCTTGCATGTCGCTAAGTGATTTGTTTCATCGTCATCTAAACTCGTCTGCTTCTAGAACTCACATCTTGTCGGTGATTGCCTGTCATTTTTGTTTGGTCTTTGATCTTGTACAGATGTTAATTGTTGTGTTTTGCTCCATACCATACCTTTTTCTGGCTTGTTACTGTACTTGGCTTGCTTCGAGTAGCGTGGTATTTCAATTATTATGCTTCCCAGATTGATAATCCCACCTCACGTTCTTCAGATATGTAGCCATTCAATAAAAGTCTGAACCGTCTTCCGCATTTAACGGTACCTGTTGAACACTACGTGCAAAAGCAGCTGCTCATAAGATACAAGTGGAGCACCGGAAAAAACTACAGGAGGATCACGAGGCTTGATAGACATATTGCGCTATCGAAATGGAACAAACTGCTACTACCAGGAACCCTAATAAATTTTCCCATTTCATCCAAGCAACTGGTGACGGGAAACCAGATGTAAACGAAGCACTCTGCGCAGCCAATGATGAACCTATCCATAATCTACAACGACGCTCAAGACACTGGACGGAACACTCTCAAAAACAGTTCAACTGGCCACTCTCATCACTGACTAAGTCTTTGGGCTCCACCTGAGTTCCCTGGTCTGTTGTCGTTCCTGCGCCCTCGGCAACAGAAGTTTTCGTCGAGATTCAATCTCCAAAAGTCTCAAGACACCCTGTCTAGACGAGCTGCCTTCTATCATTCATGTAGAAGGAGGTCCAGTCTTAAGTAGAGAGCTGACGGCTATGTCCCAGTAAAGTTATTCTAATTGATTAGGGTTTGGTCAAGGTTGTCCACATTTTCAAAAGGGCCCACGCAAATCATATGCTAATCAGAAGGATTAACCCGATTCCTGTTGCGTCTAGTGTGCTGGCATCCACTGTACTTCGGAGATTGAGCGAAAAGCGCAAGTAAAACATGCTTAAGGAACAAGCCGTAGCCGCATTGATCACATCTTCACGTTTCGCCAGACGCTTGAACTCTGCCATTCCTATAAAAGGTCAACAATTATCGTCTTCCTAGAGATTAAAAGGGCCTTTGATTCGGTTGACAAAGCTCCACTTTGGGGTTATCTGTCGAGGAAGTGTATTTGCCAAGTGTAATAGCATCTAGAAAGGAATTTGCCATCAAGCCTAGAACAGGGTCAGCATTTGTGGCAGATTGTCACTGACCTTTAGCATCTCAAGTGGAGTGCAACAAGGTTGACCAGCCTGTCACTTCCTATTCTATTTAATAGCAGATGAGATCCTAGAGTGTGCTCTGACGGGCTGACAATTTAATAGTATAGATTTGCTCTACTTTGAGACATAGATTGTGCATGCAACGTCACCTTAATCTGCGAGGGCTTGCAGGGAACTCGGAACATCTTAGACAGATTACGGGCTTCAACTCATCAGTTTGCTATAGCCTGTGCACCTAATACTTGCAAGTTGCTGTTGTAAGATTGGTACGATTCTGTACCTGCTCACACCCTTGGTTTTTAGCCATTGGAAATAGTCAAGAATTTCACGTGCCTTTGGAGCTGTATCCGCGCTGGTGGAACGTCTGATGCGATCACAGATCGCATGGTAAGGGCTCAGATGGCGTTTGCCAGTTTACACTCCTCGTGACGTTTGCATAATCCTAGCAACATCAGTGATTTATATTTTTTGCGGGCGGTATGGCACAGTGGACCACTGACCAGGTTTACTGATTAGGTTGACTGGATGACTCGACCTTGTTCATAATGCAACCAGAATTAGTCCTCACATCCAACGGTTACAAGAGCGGACGTGCCTTCGTGAACTCTTTAGCACGAAATCTGAAACATAACCGATCATTCAAGAAGGGGGCTTAGTTGATCTCTCCATTTTGGAGAGCGAAAATTTTGGAGATTTTCGGACATTTTAGCATTGGGTGCATTTTTATGTTCACACCTCTGTTCCAGATAAACAAGTATTTGTCGATCTACTGTACATGACTCATTGGCCAATAAAGTTGATCTTGTTTTCTCTAAAACGACGTATACTGTGTTTAAACCTATTGTTACGTGATATTCGTACATAACACATTACTCGGGATCTTCCAAAAAAGGGAGGGAAAGAAAATGCGCAAGTCGTTGGGGCTTCGTAAAAATCAAAATACACTTGATATTAATGATTTTATTGTGAGAAATGGTTATTTTTTCTTTGGAATTTAATGCTGCCGGTATATGTCTGTAAAGTTGTCGGTATGCCTGTTGACATCGCGTTTTTTAAATGTTGCTGTGCCCATGAAACAGGCTTGAATATTAGCCTTTCTTGTAATGATCTGTACTGGACGCCTCCAAAAAAAAATACCTGATAGCGTTCAGTACGTTAGTAAAACCGCAGTAATCCTTATCATAAAATCAAATGGATATACTCATATGCTCATATACGTTTTAAAAGCATCCAACTCCTGGAGACTTGGAGTTAAATCTATCTACAATGCAGCACTATTGAGCACTCCTGCTCTACATTATCATAACTTCCCTAGTAGAGGTTTGTTCGCTGTTCTTCTGATCCAGGTTTGTATATAGTCGATTTGACAGAGCGACACCCATCATCGTTCCCTCCTCGCTAACGGTCACTATTATTGTGTTTCATAAATTACTCATCCATCAATGAGTGACACTCAACGGGGATGAAACGCCGCTTCATCCATTGCAAGGCAATTATCATCCACAAGTCATAATGTCAATATCGCATCTTTGTTTAAGGTTTTGAGGAACTCTCACATCTCACAGCTTCTCAAGCGTATCAAAGCATTCTTGATCATCCGTCGATAACCGGTGTGATGCGCACAAAACGGCTGACTGTCAACCTTTGTTTACTATGGGTTTATCCATGAGTACCAATCACGATGCAGCCCGATTTGTACTTTTAATCGTCTCATTTAAGTTTCGCTGGTTTTTTTTTCCATGCTAGTCACACGTTTACGACTAACGAGAGTGTGCGAAGTGAATTCATGTCGTAATTTGCATCTTATGACCATTACATTTAAATTTTGTTGCAGTAAGCTTTTGTCTTTCTTATTTATTGTTATCAATAAGGACAACTGTTTGCAAGGAATGTAGTTAAAGTCTATTAATTGCCTGCAACAATATACTGTTTTGAGTAATCCACACTGTCTTAGCTTCAGGGTCACCTCAGAAGTTTGAAAATGCAAGGCGCTCTCCTAGAATATGCATCATGTAACTTAGAGCCATTTGTGATCGGAACGACGGATGTTGTATTGAAAATAGAATTGTTACTGAAAAAAGTTTCTCAAACAACTTCAGTTCTCCTGACGCACTCCTCAAGAAAGACCATTCATTGCTGTGTGCCAGATGACAAATCTATACCTGGTTGGTTACCATGTCATTAGAACAGGGATAAATTCTTGAGATAGCAGTACCACCAACGCACTCTCTGTAAACCAAGGGACTAAGTGAAAACCTCATACTGAAGAAAGTTGGTTAAATTATATGAACACATCACACTTTATAGGACGAAATGATTAGTTTAATTAGCCATGCATGCGACCAGTGGGTGTTCAAAACCAACTGATTTGTCCGTCACAGAACGACAACCATAATTCTGACCGGATTCAGTTATGCAGAGCGTTGCCCAGTTGCCAGTTTATTTGTCACCACCATAGACGATAAACTGAGTCAACCAAGCAGTATTGAACGCAACTGAATATCATTAGTTAACCGTTTTTATAATACACACAGGTTCTAGGAAATTGTTGAAAAAATATGAGGGCAGTAATGTTGTCCAAATTACAGCATGGTTTTCCACAATAAAGAAACACTAACGTTACTATCTGAACAAGATAGATCACACCTGTGAAGTGTGGCAGAAAACCGAACGAAACCATTGCACTGGTCTACCAATAATATTCCAGAACCCAAATTGACACGTATTTTAGCCAAGTCGACTAAACAAACGTTCAGTGCTAGACGTCCAAAAGATGGTTTTTTTGATTACATTGGGGCACATGCTGTATCAACACACTGTAGGGCAGCAACCGTTGATCAGTGACACTACACCGCCAATACCTAAGACTTATATGCTCGGCGACAGTATGTCGCACTCCACTGCTGCCTTACCCAAGAAGCGTTTATCTGGTGTTTGCCAGGCGAAGTGGTGGTTGGATTAAAGTCTTCTCACTGTAATCTTATCACCGATCTGTTAGACATTTCAGGTATAAAACAATTTGGTACTGCAGTGCAGCAGAGTAAGTATGTGACGTAAACAAATTCAGTTGACTAGATTGAAACACTGTAAATAGCTGAAAGAATATCGGAAACAGAAAACAGTCACACACCATCTGTGAGACTCGTCTTTACATGAAAAGTAGTGAATTTGTATTCTATATACTTCTTTGCACTTGCATACTCTTTACAACCATTATACCGTAGTGGTTATTGAATGCTATACAACATTTCTAATGTTTCCTGTTAACAGCAGGACAGTAAGAAGATTTTATATTTCGACGGGCAAAAGTAACCAGTTTTGTTCATTTCAAATGACCACCTGCACTAGTGAAACAGCTATGAACAGAGTTCTCTGTTGTGAGGTGAAACATGTTCGACAATGCCAGGCAAAATAGTATACTTCATTCGGAATGCCATAGAATTTATTCATTCAGCTGGATAAGATTAGTCGTTTCGCATGATTGGAGGAGTCACATAGTGATCAGTTTGTAGAGACGCAAGCACGTAAGGTGGTTACACAACTGAACAAAGTAGTGAACGCAGAACCTGGCCAAAAGGGATTGAACATGCAAAATAAAAGTGTCGTTCCATCCCGTGAAAAAAATACTTAGGAACTAACTTCCGGTGATGATATTTTTGCACAATGAACAACAACTGGGTAAGTACATCCAACACAGTATTGCCACTGACACCGTATTTAAGAACACTAAGGTTACATCACCGCTGTTTAATAGCCCCATCATCAAACTACCACTTTCAGGTTGGATGCTTGACATTATCAAGGAACGTCTGTAAATTTTTCTTGAACTAGACCAGATGATTCATATCACGTACCCTCATAGAGACAAATAGTTTATACTCGTCAAAACGACTAACTTTCGAATGCAAAAACCGACCAATTACGATTGACTCAACCCACTTGCAGATAAAAACTCGTCGACAAAAATAGTCTCCGTTTAAGGAAATCTCAGAATGGTACTTCATTTTTAAAATGCTTGAGGGACTTCATTTAAAAACAGAAACTCTAACGACCAACTGGTTTCTGTTCAAAGTTGTGTGGTAATTTTTGAAGGTTTTTATCAGGATATTGGACGCATCTGTTTTGTTGGTTGATGCGACTTATTTGCGGATTTTTATTAGCAAGCAGTATTCCGGTTAATTTTCTGCCTAACGTCTCAGTAAGACGGTTTCCTCGGGCTCACTTCTGCACAGTAAGACGACGGTGTTTTTTGAAGATGTGTATACCCTCCCATGACTGTCGATGTACGTCTCATTAGGGAAAAAGTAAATACTAACGTAAATCTAACATCTTGTTAGGTTTGAAAAATCGCATAACTCAGATCCGCTTATTATGACTAAAATCAAATTATGTGCATTCCCGAACATCAGAACTCTAACTTACCATTGAAATCACGAAATTAAATTTATCTCCTATTCGGAGTCCTTGCATAGAAATTGTCACTCACCATGCCACTGCAACATTATTCCTGGTTTGGCATTATAAATCAACATTTGTTAGAGCAACACAGGTAAGTAGTGGTTATAGTTGCAGTACATCTAGCTTTACGAAATGACGTAATTCATAATGACAGCGTCTAATTTGTGATAAACCTGCGTGTTCCAACAAAACAATCACCATAATTCTGTCTTTTCGTCGGTCATGCTGTCATTGGGTAAATTAAAATCCACATGTAGCTCATTTAATTGTAACAGGTCTATGCACCCACAGTTCTCGAACAATGTACCGAATTTACAAGTCATATCTTGATCCAGCAACTAGTGGCGTACGGTTTCTGTTTAACAATTACCTTAACATACTAGATATATGTCACAACGTTACAAAAGCAAACGTTCCACTGAGACATCACATTTAGTGTTCTTCCGTCTCCTTGTCAACTCGGTTGGACAATTTGCAGAGGTAGTTCACTGTTGCGGTGTCGATAGTCTGAACCAGTACATCTGTCTTCATTTTCTGCCTTACCATACTATTCACCCATTCCAACTCGTCTTGTCCGCGTGCGTGGGTTATTTTGAATTGTAATCTAGCAAACTTAACTTTACAAAAACTGGTGAATTGTATCGCTTTCGTAAATCGTGCACTAAATGCTTGGTAATTACCGGTAATTCCTCAATGCGGGATGAAAGTACAAACATAGATGATTTTAAAAACTACAGCAATTCTGATGGTGGATATATGATATGCGCATGTAAGACAGCAGGAGATGAGAAAGGAAACTCCCCTCATTTCACAGCACATTATATTCAATTGAGATATGTGTCAATCTACAGCAATCTTTAATATGAACATTATGCTTACGGTAAACGACTTACAGTATGGACTTCACATTTACAGTTTTGAACAAGCAAAGACTGATAATCGATTGGTTAGTTGAGCAACTAGTCAGCCTTGTTCGTAGAGAAACATTAGAACTAAGTTTCCTCCTTATTATAGCTCATTAGTATTTCCTACCTTCATCACGACATATATTTGAACTCCGGGGAGGCTTTCATCAAACAGCCGTGTTGACCACTAGACCGCTGACTTCATATTGAAAATGACAAGTATTATGTGTAAAACATTATCATCATTCGTTTATGTACAACGTTTAGATTTTCCCAATAGTCCCAAAGGATGAACCTGCGACTGGGAGATTTTTCCGAATCATGCTCAACACGATCACTGAAATTGCGTGACAAATTACTAGTAAACGTGATGTTATTTTTGGGAGTAAGTTGAATAAAATATTTACACTTGTACAAAAGCTTCGAGAAAATGTGATCGATTTTGAACCTATAAATCTTAAAATATTTCGAAAAGGACCAGTTTCTGTGGATCACTTGCTCATCTTGTACAAGCGGGAGTATAGTAGCGAAATTGAAATATCTGATATAGCTCCCTGTTGATCAGGAGAATGCTCCCATTGTGATCAGATCAAACTCAGCTAAAGCCTGGGTCTCTCACTTGAGTGCTTTGTCAATCAACAGACATAACGTAACTTTCCATTAATGCCAGCATTTTGTTCTCTTCAGACGAATGTTGCACTCATTAGCCGGAAATGGTCAAAATTTGAGAAAGTTTGGGATTATTATGGCTGAGTTAGGCAACAAGTCACTTGTTGTCACGTTAATAAACCTAAAACTTTCCATGAATGTAATTGTTGAACCTAGTTATAAGACCCCAGTATCGTGTACTTGAACCGAATGAACTGGTTACGGCTGATAGTGTTCTTTTTGCTGCACTGTGTAAACTCACGGTGATAGTACCCTGAACCTCCCTGGAACAATATGTGATCGAAATGAACAAAACTTAAGTGAATGAACTTTCAATTATGTAATAGTGTTTCGTTTGAGTTTCTCGTCTTCCAAGAGTGCCTTTGCTGAAAGACAAATTAACAGCTACACACAGCAACACTTTATTGTAGTATTGCCAGTGATCTTACAGCTGAAGCCTGCAGTTCCACTTTTTAAACGAAACATCATCGCTACGTAGAGGACGGATAGCATACAGAAGATCGAGTATAGACCTGACAAGTATTTGTATACCAATCAATTTTTATTGGGAGAGCGAAAAATCTGATCAGTTCGAAAAAAATACACAGAAAGTAACCTCACCTTCGTGTTGACCAGGTTAGTTGATGACTCGGTCATGACAGAAGCGTTTGTTGTTCACGATAAGGAATACCGCAGAAATCTGTTTATTGATAAGGCGAATCTTCAGAAGTGAACACCACCCACACTTGAGCACAGCCTTCGCATTCAGATAAGCCTTCCGGCCAGCCCACTTCAACAGGAAGCATTAGGCTAGAGTTTCTCTCACAGTAGAGCTCATCAGTAGTGCATATCGTTGTCCGGACCAGAGTTTACACTCTGACCGTCGTGCTTGTGAGACTAGAGTGTTAACCACAAAGTCAGCAACCTCACAATACACTTGACCGAACAATCAAATCCAAACGCTCAACCACAACCTTGTGTGAATAGTATTAAGCTTGCCCGATCATTTCGAAAAAGGAACGAACGAAACTTCGCCTTCTTACATGTTTTGTGAGCGTAATGAGAAAGCCTAGTTTAGACCCAGGCGATTTTTTGTCCTGAAAATGTTTTAAACGTCATAGTGCATGACATTATAGTTATGGTCCAAAAATCACCAGCTGTGTCGAACAAACGGATGATTAAACTGTTTTTGTGGTTGTTACCAAATAAGCCTAAAATATGTGTATTAAAATAGATGAATTTTGAGTTGACAAACGCGTCTCCATCTTTCCGCCATGTGATCGTAGGCATAATTTTGAGACACTTAGATACAGTAGAGTTTAATAGATTCGGCCTGATATTAAAACTGATCGTGATTTCTCCAATGTCGATCATGATTGAATGGATCCGTTTCA
>LUCH01000231.1:0-40681 GCA_013368495.1 Paragonimus heterotremus | reverse complement strand
CTAATAGTCGATTTATCTGCTGAGCGATGACGCCGACCAAGCGGAGCTTTCCATCAACTCAGGACCACTTAATGGTTGGAGGAATGGAAACAACTGATGACTCAACATTTTCTTAGATGTAGTGAACACTCTTGATCACATTAAGCTGACCGTGTCCTGATAACGGTCGAAACCATGAATGGGAAACTTACTTGCTGACAATCTGCAGCCAGCCTCAAAGACAATGAACATCACGTGATATCGCTGTATATGTTGGAACAAAAGAAATTCATCGTCTACTCCCAATTGTTTTGTAGAAACCAGTTTTCTATACTACAGCAGTCAATCAATCAGTAACACTCATCTTTGTGTTGGAAGTTTTCCCAAACATTTGAACGAGTTGGATATTCTAAACAATCTTCTGTAGATGAAGCTAACAAAACGCACATGTCAATTGTTTCTCAAGTGTCTCTTTCATAAAGAGTTATCTACTGACTCTGAGTACTCTCGGCTTCTGTCATAAACAGCTGGAAATCTAATGACTTTCTAATTGTGTGTCGATTATTTTTGGAATGGGGATAGAGTGTTTATCGGACTGGCGAACAAACCATGTAGTCTTTTTCCTTCCAAAAGCCTTATACCTTCATTCAATCCATTATCATTCATTAACACTCATTTTGGTGGCAAACAAACAACGTCTCTTAGAAAAAATGGGTTCGTTTTAAGACAATTTGGAGAAATATACTTGAAAAGGAGAATGAGCCATTGGAAGTTTGCGACTGAATCTTGTACCACATTTTCCGGAAAAAAATTTCTACAATATTATTCGCAGTTTTTCATCGGTACCTATGAGCGTTGATTCTGCGTAATAACAACAATTCCACCATTCGACCATTAATTTTTACTACGTTTTTTGTTAAGCTCTGAAAATGTTCACTTAAACTGTGATCGTCACAGCAAGTCGACAACCCACGAGTCCCGGAAATATTCACAACTTCGTCATAAATTAGAATGTCCGAATTGCGATGTTGTCTTATGAGAAGGACAACGGGAAGCGTTCTAGCTATCGGATGTAGATACATTCTGGTTACCATCCAATAGAACCAGTTCATTCCTTCGAAATTTTATAAATATCCCCAATAAGATCAGCAAGCATTCATCGTCAGCAGAACCATTCTTCTCCGGAATCATTTTCTTGAAGCTGGTGAAAAAATACACTTTTCGTGTTTGCACATCCAATTGCTTTACTTATTACAAACTCGTTATAGTTGTTGAAAACCCATATTTTTAGTTTTCAAAGGCTCTTTTATAAAAATAGCGTTGTCTGATATGATGTGGCCGAAACTTCTTGAGACAGCCTTTCAGCTATCCATCGGTCAACTATTGCACTTCGCCGCCTCGCACAAATTTCTTAGTATTAACAGAAATTTACTGGATTATATGCAAGAACATTTGAAGACAATCAGCTTTTATCATCGACTTATTGTGGTTTTCTTCGTGGGTAAGAGTGTTTGAACAAACAGTTCACGATCTAAACCAAACACACTTCCAGTAGATTGCATACAATATTTTCCCACCAAAGGTATACACATAAGCCTTAATGTGACTTTCTAATAGACAGTATGAAAAAGTTATCCTGAACGTTTAATCAGGACTGATTGGTGTAAACTGTAAAAAAAGTCTGTATCTAATCCAGCTCTTTTCTTCTACTACTGAGTGATAAGGTACTTATCGCGTTTGGGTATGCTCTTTGTCCTGCTGATTCCAATCTAGTCGAAGTTCGGGGTTTACACAATTGAGTCTTCTCACAGATTATTGAATAGTAAATATTAGCTCATCTACCGAACCATTCTTAGTATTTGTGTACATGTTCTCGAAATGGTCATATATTTTGTCGCTCACTCGAAGAGATGACGTGAATAATTCGCATGTACTCACCCAGTGGGTGTGACAAAACGATGACGAATATACCGAGTTTTAGATAAACTGGATCTTTGGCAAAGTGTGGACAAAACTGGTAGTACGTATGAAATAGTAGGTGCAAATATTTCGTACTGACTCATCGGCACCGGATTTCTATCAACATGAATCGGCCTCCTATAACAAACGCTTGGAGTTGTAGGTGGTCATTTAAAGGTTGGAATTAGCTGTTGGGCACACAGAAGAGTAAAGTTCGCGAGGAGTTTTATCTGAAAGGACAAAACTAGATTGAGCTGATTGACCGCAACAAGTTTAATAATTTCTAAAGGATTGGACTGGGACGACCTGGTGGAATTTCGGAAACACAAGCATGCCCGATTAGAGGACCAGTGTTTAAGGCATTTCTATCGATCATAGAAGATGCATTTTAGGCTTTCCGACGACATCAGCGTTCTTCCGTAACACGAAAATCGATATCCATTGGGAAATTTCACTTTAGGGATGAAACATATTTTTGGCTTTCGTACATGAATGCCTCTTTATGTCAATTTATCAGCCGCAAAACCCATATTGAGATGGTATCCATGGGATAATTTCCACGTCAAATTAAATAGCTGACATGTTTGATCGCTGCCCTAGCGTTCAGACAGGCCTATCAGCTGGCCTACTTTAAAACGAACCACTCGACCTGAGTTCCAACTTTACTATAGCTAACCGACAATGCACGTTCCTTCCAAGTTGAACACCACCAGCACATGATCACAGCCTTCCTTTCGGAGTGGGCGAGCCGAAATTCTTATGTGAACATGAAGGCTGTAATAATGTATGGGTGGTGTTCAGTTTGAAATAACGTAAATCCCGGAATTTTCAAAACATGTTCCCGTTCAGGTAAGGATTATCACTCCAAACCTCGCTTTGTGAAGCTAGATGGCTGAGCTCAACGTCCGAAATCTCATAATAAGCATCACAATAATCATATCGAACAGCTCAGCCGCAACCTTGTATGAATAGCGTTCAGTTTGTCCGATCATTTTGAAAAGGAATTGAACAATGCTTGTCTGATTAATCCAATCGGTAGTCTTGTAGTCAGGACCTCTCAGTTATCTTGAAGTTATCGTCCTCATTTCAACCGACTGAACTCAGATCGAATCATTTATGTGGCTTCGGAGATTCATTTTATTTTAGGCAAGACACCGCCCACACTTGATCGCAGTATTGGAAGTCGAATAAGGCTATCAGCTAACCCATTTCGAAAAGAAACACTACAGTCGGGTTTTGCCGTTACTAACGCGGATCGGAATTCACACCCAGGCTTTCATACTTGTAAGACTAGCATAAAAGTCACGATGATATAGACTACTGATGAATTTCAGTAAAAGAAACACTCGAGTCGTTTCGAAGTGGGCTGACAAAATACGCAGGTTATGACTGAGTTTGGGTGGCGTTCAATCTAAAGTAATCTAAATCGCCGAACTCCTGTTGATCTCATCCGGTTAACCGTTTTGAATCCGAAGGTTTACATGGAACACACCTGCACAAATTATTCGTTCCTTCCAACTCACTATTCGTTGTGTTGTTTGATATATGATGCGGCTACCCTTATACAAAAGCTTAATGTAGACTCTCCCCTTCTAAATAGCAGCTGTCTCGTCGGATAACGTTTACGCACATCGTCGCATCCTCTAATTCTCTTCTCCTATCCAGTTTATTGCAGAACAGTCTCGATCACGTCTAATCCCTCTGCAAACTATTAGTTGCGTAGATTTGTCTTGCTCATCTGAACGGCAAATTCACCAATGTATTGATTATTAATAGCTGTTCTGGATCTGAAACAGACTGTTCACTTGAAAAGAACAGTTAGACCAAGAAAACTGATAGATGCAAGCATTACGTATTGAATCGTCGGTATCTAACTCACGATAAAATGGATGGCTTCTATTATAGCAAACAACTAGTGTGAAACGTAATCAACTGGAGAGTTGGGATGGGTCATTAAATCCGGGGAAGCATCAACTTCATGAACAGTAACTTCTGAACAATGATAACTACCCTGAGTCGATTGCTTTTGATCGCTTCGGCAAACCGCAATAATATTATGTTAGAGTGGAGTAACGGGATTTTAAATGCACAAGACAAATCGATAGCGTGACCAGCGATCACGACGTGTTTAGCGAATTTGGAAACTGACTTTCTACGCGCTTCAACAACATTGCTGTTCTCCCGCAACAGAGATTTCTCTGCTAATTTAAGTAAATGTTCCTTCAGTCGGGAGCTCAAGCATCTTTCGATTCGGCCTATTCACTTCTCTCTGTCGTTATATAAATTGGCGAACGCAATATGAGGTGACTCCAATAGGCTAATCTCCAACCAGTTGTAGATACCGGTAAATTCTGAATCCGACTGATTACGCAGATTTCAGCTACTTCAAACGTTCCCTCAAATAAATTTATCCGCTGCCTTGTTGTGTGAGACATGATATAATGATCTACGAAAAGCAGGTTTATGTCTAATTTCTTCTTCTCTACAGTGACCACCTCTTCAGCTGATACTTTTTACTACGTCTATCTGTGAACCTTCTGGGTAGCCATTTGATTGTAGGGTTGAAGTAATCAGGTCTAGTTCTTTCGAACGACTTTCGTGCTTACATATTCACAGTGCTGGTGTGAACAGAGTATTTACTAGTGTTCGGTTAAGATAAACATTGTAAAGATGCTGCTTTGAGTGCACTAAATTCCGCCTAATGTCAAGATCTCTAGGAGTTCCTATAGATAGCTATCTCAAGTAAGCTATTCTCTTGACATCTTATAAATACGTCTAGATATGATGGTCAATAATGGTTCCAGAATTGACATTTAACCTAAGGGTTAGTGTGCCAACTAGATGTTGCATTCAGTTGTCACTTAGTTGCTTATGAGGAATAAATATTAATGTCGTCAAATTAATTCATGTAATATGATTAGATTGCTATGTCATCAGCCAACTCTCATTCGGCAGTTACCATATCAAGGTCTGTTAAGTCGAGACCTAGTGACGAAATTTTGCTATCGACAGTTCATCAAATCAACACAGCTATATATGTTCAATAACTTAGACCAGTGTTCATGAAACTTCCATCGGTCTCTATAGTAAGCTACAAAATTCTAAACATATGAGTCAACCCACTCAACTGATGAGTCACTGATGTTTGGGATGCATGGTTTAGAGATCCGCCCAGAGTTGTCACAGAAGTCGAGACTCACCTTTGTCCATAACAACTCCAGAGTTTGTACAAACTTCTAATAAAAAGAAACATCAATCCGGTCAACCCAGAAAGGTATGCTGACAATTCCTTGTTGAACGACGGCTGTCTCTACGGCCAAGGATTTCTTGTTCACGCAGTACATTTGATTAGTTAGAGATTGAGGCACAGCTTATAAGTGTTTATAACCAGACTAACCATGTGACTCGTACGTCAGAAGCTAATCTGGAAGCATTTCAAATTAGACATTATCAAGTGGTGATGTCAATACTGACAAATAAATCAGACTCATGAAAGTTTCATCACAAGTGGACACCTGAGAACTCTTCGCGAACGTTGCGATATATTTATAAAACGTCCGGACAAAGGAGGATACTTACTGTATGTGAACAGAGAACAGTATGTTTACAAAATTGCACAAATCCTCTCAGACCAACGGAAGTTAACAAAGCGGTTGCGTAAAAGGACAAAATAATTATGATAAAGGACCATATATTCAGCACTCTGAAACGATTTTGTAGCAAGAAAGAAACACATCAGCTCGGTTTGACCAGCCCAATCCGACCAGCTTAATAATCCCTAGTTAATGTAGTCTACCAAGGATTCATAAACCAAACTACCCATCGAGGTCCATTCCCGAAATGTACAATTTATCCTATCATGCGACAGCGAAGTGTTTAGCACAGCAGCTTAAACCACTTTGTTAGAACGTATATCCCCGTAGTCTACGTGTCACTTTCGACTTTTTTTTTGTCAAGATATAGTGTATTGACATCCATAATGAATACACATGTTCCACAAACGTTTCTTCGTTGTTCACAAATGTTCCCTTGTTACAGACTGTCAAATTCATTTGTGAATACGTCAAACATTCAAATAGGAAAAACAACACCAATGCTCAGGTACTTTGTGCTGCGCTGTATCGTCAAACTGGTGAAGTTGCGATGGTGTTCCCTTAGGTCCGTTAATAGTATACGCAGAATTGATAGTCAACAGTGAAACCATGCCACTGAGAGTGTGCTTTTTGTGTGCGATGCGTTGATGACATTTCTGCTCTATCAAATTCGGACCATAATCTAACCCATGTTGCACAAAGTTAACGAAACACACCGTTGTATCACATTCACTTTAGAAACAGAGTCGGATAAGCACATTTCATTTTCTAGGGATTAGACAGAAACACAAACAGATCAAACACTGGAGCACTCGGTTTATCATAAAGCAAAGTGGAAGGGACAGAACATACCTTCCTGTAGTTGTACCGCCCAAATAAAAGCTTAACCTTGTTCGGTATTTTAACAGCAGAGCCAGCAGAATCTATTCTACGGAGATGGTAGAACAAGAAATGAAAGCAAACTTTAATGTATCAGGAGAAATTGGTCATACTAAAATAAGATAGCTCTTACTTTACGTGATCCGTTTGCTACGGTGGAAAGGAAAGTCAGGTTTATCCGTTTACCGTTCAGGAATGATATCGTAGAAAAAAAATGAACAGTCGACTGTATCGGATCTTTAGAAGCACTTTCCGGTAACAACCTTACAGATCTAATCATCATCATCATCATCATCATAACAGCCATGAGCCTGACCAAAAGGTACTGTGGCTCGGGCTGCCGCTCACCTCAACAGTGACGTGGAATATCCTAGAAGAAAACGTTACTAAGAAGGTTGAACATCATTAAAAGAAGACTAACAGGATGAACTAAAAATTGTATGAATACAGGTACGCCAGTGACTGCGACAAATCGCCATCTCGGATAGCGTCTCTAACCAGCGGTTTGAGTGATCACGAGGACCCCATCCAGGCAGGCGACACCTACCCACTTTGCTCAATGGAGCAGTCAAGGTCTTCATATTTCGTGACCACGTTGTTGCTTGACCACCACGCGGTTTTACACAATTGTTGGTGGCCTCAGCATATAATGCCCGGTACGGTAAACGATCAGATGGCATACGGAGTACGTGACCCAACCATCTCAAACTGTGTACCATGATTAATTGACCAATTGATAGCGCATCCTGAACATTCCGGAATACGCGCCGGCGAACAGCCACATTACTCACGCGATCAGTCCCCTTAATGCGGGCCAATTGGTGGAGATAACGATGGTCAAGCACAGCAAACCTGTTGATATCTTCTTTGTGAACAGGCCACGTTTCCGAACCATAGAACAAAATAGAACGCACACAGGCATTATATACCCTTCCTTTCAGCGACAACTTAACGTCTCTTCGACCCCAGAGATGACGTAGTTAGGCAAAGGCAACGCGTGCCTTTGTTATTCTCGCTGATATCTCATTAACAATATTACAGGCTGGCGAGATGGTGCTACTCAAGTATGTGAAACTGTCCGCAGTCATAAGTAGATTACTTGCAATAAAAAAATAGGTGTTGAAGTGCCCTACTCTTGGAGCAGCACTTTGCTTTTTCAAAGTACATAGCGCATTCCATGAAAACCAGCTCGGTCGCTCAACCTGTCCAGCATGGTCTGCATGTTTTCGGCAAAGAGGCTAAGTAAGACAGTGTTGTCCGTATATTCCCGATCGGTCAATCTAGCGCCAGCCACCAAGCCCACTGAACTGCTGAAGCGCATCCACCAGAATGTCGTCCGTGACAAAAGTGAACAGGAAGAGGAAAATCGGACACCCCTGACGAACATCACTAAAAGTGATGAACGCCCGAGACAGTTGTCCTTAAACTCTCACCTTGCTTGCAGAATGAGCATACAGTGACCTCAACAGATTCACGTATTTCTCTGGTACTCCCTTGCGAAGTAGACAGCTCCAGAGAACGTTACGTGCAACCGAGTCGAAAGCAGCCTGTAGGTCCAAAAAGATCACGACCACGACCGGATCAGCATCCTGCCCGTTCTTTGAGTACCTGGCTTTCTCTGGGCCTAGTGAGCCGACGTGAAATGAGGCAAGTGAGTAACTTGGACACAACAGACACCAAACTGATGCTTTTGTGGTTTTCACATAGACTTCGAGCCCACTTTTTCAAAACGGGAGTGACTGTTGATAGGTACCAATCACGAGGTACCTTTTCAGGTACCTTTTCCTCATGGATCTGGTGAACCAATTATCTCCTGATTACTTTGATTCTGAGAGACAAAGTGTTTGTCTTCAACCATGCTTTTTTATTCTTCCTGCTACTGTTGTACAACGAAATATGTAAGTCGGACGACTAAACGTTTTTCTGAACAAATCAACAAACGCTATTCTGTCTGGCTGGGAACCGGTTTGACCAAAGCCATTGATGGCACAGTAGTTGCACATCCTACTGCTAGGGATCATCCTGTTGATCAAAAATAGGCCTCTCTCATAGTTTATAAAACTTTCGTCAACCGCCTCAAGCTTGTCAAACGGCGTTCGTAAGTCGCTGCGCAATCGACTGCGTTCTAAACGCACAATCCAGATCTTTGCTCCTAAACGAGGGACATACAAACCCTGCAGTTGTTGTAGCCAAAGTTCACATAACTTATGTCAACCTCGGCTTCTGTGACTTAACTCTGAGCGGATCTCTAAACCATGCATCCCAAACATCAGTGACTCATCAGTTGAGTGGGTTGACTCATATGTTTAGAATTTTGTAGCTTACTATAGAGACCGATGGAAGTTTCATGAACACTGGTCTAAGTTATTGAACATATATAGCTGTGTTGATTTGATGAACTGTCGATAGCAAAATTTCGTCACTAGGTCTCGACTTAACAGACCTTGATATGGTAACTGCCGAATGAGAGTTGGCTGATGACATAGCAATCTGATCATATTACATGAATTAATTTGACGACATTAATATTTATTCCTCATAAGCAACTAAGTGACAACTGAATGCAACATCTAGTTGGCACACTAACCCTTAGGTTAAATGTCAATTCTGGAACCATTATTGACCATCATATCTAGACATACGTATAAAACGTCAATCATTCGATGAACTTTTGAAAACAATTGTTTTTTACCGTTGACCTCATGAATAAAGACAATCGTTTCTTGTAGCAGATCACACAAGAGTAGTGATTTTTAATTACATCGACTCGGTCGATTAGTTCATTGGTAAAACTGTTGTTGCTTTGATTTCTTAAAAAACACAAATACTCATTATCGCAGTTTACTCACGTCCCAGCCTGTCAATCCATGGCATAGAGCACTTGACATCACCTCGAGCATGCTATGCAGCAAGCCGTAAAATTGATATGCTCACACGTTTTAGGGTTTAAGAGTCCTAGACGTTATGTCATCAAGTTTCCGCAATTGTAACAAAAGTTGTTGATGGATTTATATGCAATCTTCTCTTTCACAGACGCGGTGATTACATTTTTAATGATACACTGAAGCAACCGAGAAGATTTTTCTCCAGTCAGTTTCACAGTTTGTGCGGAGATATTGTGTGCAAATATCACACTGGTTATTGAAAGACTTCCGCCTACGGTGGAAGCTAAACGAAGTACTCGGTTTTCCTCTAGCTTTGCTGAAAAAGGCTTATCCAGATTCCTCGATTTCCATTCGGCATTTTAAAATATTGTGAGCTTGTGTCTTCAGACTGGTGTTACCTCCTAACGCACTGTCTCATGTTTGGTTGTTTCTCCTGGGACGCTAAACAATCAACTTCTTATGTCACGACGTGATCATAAAAAATGCCTAATGTTTTGACACACGAAGCTTGATCACAGTACACTGGATTAATTCACTAGCAGGCCAGACGAATATAAGACTGGCTGGGTGAATTTGTGTCATTGGTCCTCAGTCTGTCATATGTTGAGGTGGCAGCCTAATGTTTGGAAAGCACTGTTGTTTGGCAGCTTCACATCTGTCTGGACTGATCGTAAGCTTTTGTCCAGTCATTTCGTCCTGTGCTTGCTGTTAATGTATTTTGCATAATCGGTTCCCAAGTCAGCTTTGGATTACATTAATCTGGTGATATATTTTATACTTTGCAAGGTGGTTTCTACCTGCTGGACAGCAAGGAAGACGTTTGGTAAACGTCGGAGTAACTACAAACATTTTGTCGTAAAGTGTAAACTATTGTGCTACAAGTTGATCAGACACGAAGCTGTCATTTCTGGTCTAACGGAAAACCACATAAATTCCGCGCAAGCTAAATGCTAAGTGAACAATTGTGTAAACACTCTGTGGACGATACCTGTACGGCCAAAGTGCACAGTACACGTGACTGGAATGAATCTGAAGTTCTTACCGTCAATGTTCTCTCACAGTCGGTGAACTACAACACAGTTCAGTTTGCGCTCAATTTTGTCACCTGCGTTTGCAATTCGGTTATAGTCAAACCTGAATAACTACTTCTTCTATATCATTCGGAGATGCACCCAATGACATAACAGCTATGTCGTGCGACAGGAACCCAGGAAATATTTTTGTTTGCATGGCACAAATAGTCTTCTGAGGCTCGACCAGAATGATCACAAGAACCTTTCTTTTTTCTGCGAAAATGCCTACTGGCTGGTGAGATAACAAATTTTTGAATGCCTGGATGAGACTGGGGCCTACACACCCTCATGTTCTCTGCCAGCTAATGACGTATTGACAAGTTGCTTGTGAACAGCAGTTTTTGACAGTCGAATCACAAGCAGGTGGAACAAATCTAGTCTACTTGCGGCAAAACGTCGTTCGTCAAGGCAAAACATTTTTACCCGATTCGCACATCTTTACGATGCTCTTGCGCCGGCGTTTACGATGCGGTAGTCCCACCCAAAACAAAAAGGGATTTTCCCACAAGCGCTCTACTAATTTCAGCCTGGTTCTGTCCGTTCGTCCGACCCCTTCTTTTATGTTTTTTTTGCAAGTCAATTATCGTTTGTTTGGCTGATTTAGCTCAATAAAAAGTCTTCCAATCTCTCCTATTGTTTGTGGTCCACCAGCTGGGGGTTTCGACTACTGTGTACAATCGGTTTGAGACATTCCACTGAATGTCGAAGCATTTCGTCTCAGACTTGGTCACCCAGCGCAAAATGGTTGGGTGCTACGGATAAGTACATCAGCTGGTGGAAATTTGATAGTCAATCTGAAAAAGCAATAGACAGCTGGACGTAGTAAATCGTGTTGTTTTAAGCATAACAGATTACAATATTTTACATGAGACGCAATTATAAAAAGTCGGAACTTCGGCTGGATTCGGATTAGCCATGCCCGAATGCGGCAAGCGCTCTACTTTCTGACCTACCAAGCCACGCCATGAGCTCCGAAATTTCACGTTAGTACATTACAATTGAAGGCGAGTGTGTCGCTAGCCACCACGAGTGTTGGAATGGAGCTTAGTTGTTCGTCAAGCATCCGTATGTCGCTTGTTTTGGAACAGAATTTATCGTGTTGTATTAAAAAGAAGCAGTACCCGCCAATCATTTTTATAACTTTGAATAGGTCAAAGTTTGAGGCTATAACCTCTTCGATTTCGATAAGTTCACAAAAAAGAGGACGAGCATTTAACTTGAAATATTATTTTACTATATTTTTCCTGTGAGTTTCATGCGATACAGATTTCCAAGTTAGCATTACCTAGTTTTAAGTCAAAAAATATTTCTTCAACGGGATTATTACGCAATGCTGTTTGCAGTGCGGTTGTTCTGTCCTTTTAAAATGAACCTGAGCTCTCAATGGTGTGGAACAGATATAGTTTGCTAATATTACCGTTGAATTTAATTTCAAGGAAACAGCGTTCTGTGTCACATTTCTTCTAAATAGCAGTCAATTTCGACTCACAAACATATTTTGTATACCATACAGTTATCTTACAAGTTTCACATGTAAGCTTTTGTATGCTGTCACACAAGTGTACAGTGTTTCGACGTTCCATTTTCTTCCTGTAGTTGTAGATAATCATGAACTAAATTTCGCCAAGTAACGAAGTGTGTAGAAACACGAATCTTCTATCAATCTGACTGTGTTGTATTACTTATTTCGTGTTTATTTCAGTGTATTTTCAGTTGGAACTTCATAGCTCCTATACTGGTGAATGGTGTTGAATTTGATATCGTGAATGACAACACCTTCCTCTTGAAAGGGGAACGTGATAAACTGAAATAAGTTCTTACTAGGATTACATAGCCTTCATACCGACTAGATGAGACTTCATCTTGACTTACGAAAAGCGTACTACAAATCCGTTAGTGTTCAAATATAAAGTGATCATTGAAGTACGTTTTTTGCCTATATGTGACCAGGTTAAACCACATCTTGTCTAGCTCAATAACCCTGCTATTAACGGTCCACTTCAGGCTGGAATCGTCACAACGAAACACGAAAAATGTGGCCTTGTCGGTTTATTGTGTTGGGTCATATTTATGAAACTAAACTCTGATCACTTGTTCAACCAACAGAGCGGACGATATGAGCAATTACGTTAACTATTCTTCTAGTTTGATTAGAGTAGTCAGCCTTCATTGATGTTAGGAAGGCGCTGTATAAATAGGTTAGATTGAGAAAAATTCTATAGAAGCGTTTGCCCAATGAGCATGTTCTGTCCAGAGTAGAAGTTTGTCATTCCAATTGTCCGCTTTTCGTAGAATATAGTGCCGACAGCGATAACATGAAGTGAAATGTCATCATTTAGACTCACTGTTCTGTTAGGTGGTAGCTGATAAATGCAATGTTTAAGCACATTCTTGTTGCAAATCACATATAAGAACAACGCAATCGGACTGAACATAATTTGCTTGTAGTTGTTTGTGAAGATCCAGTGGAACACCATACTGGGCTTTTGCGAAAAGACGTTTAGTTGGAGTAAAACGTGTGCTGCGTATGGGTGTGGTATTTTATAAAATGGACACATTCAGTAGGAGTGTCACGGAGATCCTTATTCAAGTAAGCGCAAAATTCAAGGGAATTTTTGTAAAGTATTATATTCATCAACCAGTTTAGTGTACGAACAAAGTGAGTTGGGTAAAACTTAAGCGTCAATGTCAGTCAAAAGGGGATGTAAACGGAAATACCAGTGCAAGGGAACGGAACAACGTGAAAAGACTGGACCGGTGTTCAGAGTTGGATAATGATTAGACAACCAGTTGCAATTTCTGAAACGAAGGACTAACCGACCCAATGTGATGAAGAAATCAACCAATCAGATTTAAGGTCAAAATTCAACAGCAGCAGGATTCGATCAATCCCAATCCCAATCAAAGTTTCAGAACCACAGGATGTACACAGTCAGGCTTCGGGCAAAATTTCAAAAGCAGTAAGTAATAAGTAACTCGATTTCCGGAAAAATGAAATCCCTTGAATGAATTTGAAAAAAGCGATTGGCAGAAAGTGAAATATATAAAACAATGTCACTTAGTTCGTTGCCCATCAGTTACTGCAGCGAAAGAAGTACAAGCCAGTTATATTAGATAGACATGGCAACAAGAAGTGTAGACAGCTGCTAATAGTAGATCTCACAAGAAGGTCAAAGGCAATCGCAACGAACCAGTCAGAACTCTAGGCAAAAAATTGGTTATCCTTCATATATTAAGGGGAGGCATTCGTCAAACTTCGCCATACTAGACAGTCAGAACTATATGATCAAACAACCTCACACTAATCACGATAAAACGATGGCAACCTAAATACCAAGCTCGGTGAACAGCCGAATACATGAACTCCACCAGAGTTAAATAATGCAGCTATAATTGGTTCAACTGGCTAATCGTCTAGCCATGGTAATACAATATTGTAGATACATATATACTACAGCTGTGGATAAAACGACAACAAAGTCGGACTTTTAAAGGCAGTATTCAAATCAAGGGTTGGTTTGACAATTTAATCCCTAGTTCTTCTACGAGAAAACGTCATCTGTTATGCAGCTCACTAAATTACCTGTGGTTATTGAACGATGTACCTCTGTTACCCTGGTATGACGGCATTCTGAGTAATCAGGAAAGTAACCCATAGTCCGTAACATCGCGAATCACTGGCGATTAGGAAAGTTTGATATCGTATGGCTTGTGTCAAACAGCTTCAAAAGGCGGTGAAAAGAATCAATTTTGGTGGAAATATGTGCAACTGGTCAACAGCGGCTACTTAGTCGTCCAAACTGTCAGATAAAAATCATGCTACTATGGTCGTAGCGGAAATTATTTCGTTAACCTCAATATATGCACTAGTCTGGTTGTATTATTTAACATGAACTGATGTGTGTAAACACCTAGAATACAGTTCTAGCTCTCTTATCAACTACCCAAGTATTCAAATACCCGTGCAACGTTCCACTGAGCATCTGACTTAGCCAGCTCTGTCAGAACCATCTGTATCGGTGCTACCCACTCTCTCTCTCTCACTCAAATTACGTTGTTCATTGTTTGACACACCCATCTATAACGTACAAAATCATATCCAAACAAGCACCTGTATGACAAGTGGGACAGCAACACGTCATCGCACGTACAGTCTGATCTAATCTGTGGATTGATTCATATTTCCTCGCTACCAGATTGTTGACAGTCATCTGACAGATAACCTGAGCAACGCCGATCCTAACCGTCCACATATCATCCAATATTCGCGAATAAGTATTGTTTGTTAGTACATCCACGTTCACACTGGACAGTTTGTCATTTTAATATCAAAAAAAAGAGTGTAGACAACAGATATCTAGGGACAACTGGACTGATGAGTTCGTTTTTTTTTAGTGTGCCTTCATTCTAATTTATATTTATATCCAACTGACTGTTCAAATTGTCGGATTTTATGTACTGCTGTAGATCCCGCATGGTGCTCCGTTTAATTTTACACATCAGTATGTTAATTTTGGTCTCTCCATTCAGGTTACGTCAGCAATTTTTTTCAGGCATACAAGGGGTAGACATATTTAGTGCAATTACTGGTCCAAATTCCTTGTCAGTATCTTTTCAGAATCGTCGCGAATATTGGGAGAGTATACAAAATACCCGTATCCACAGACACGCCAATATGTAAATTTAAAATTGGTGGGATGTGTGAATATATGTTCAAAAGTGCAAGATGAAAATGAATGCCTAAAATCGGACAAAAATTTGGAGGCAAGCGATTTTTGTGCTTTGAAATTCCGAACGATTACAGCTTCAGTGATACTCACCAGTAATATCGTCACGGAAAAGATTTCAAGTCCATAGAAAAATAACTGGAGATCACCGTGTCTAAAGAGGACTATATGTGTATTGAAAAAACTGAAGATTAAAAGCGAACTCCCTTGGCACTAGCTGGTAAGCAACGAAGCTTCTAGGAAGGAGGTATTTGGTAGTGATTGCCAGGCGTGTTCTTTTATAAATTCCTACGTTTACGTGGACTGCGATGTTTAGACCATGAAGTGAAGATTACACCTGGGCTGTCATATCAAGCATTCGTCGACGATGCTAAGGTCGACTGGCATAAGGTGCAAAGCAGACGGATGATGTCCTGGTATAGATAAATGAAGTCTTCCGATAAGAGGTTGGCCAATGTAAGTAGAGGTCACCTCTCGGACGAAAGACTTCGAGAATGACAGGATCTGTGACTAGAGACGTTAAAAGCGATGGTGCTTAATTAGGCCCAGTGAAGTGAATGTTATCGTTGTGTGACCGAGTTGTCTATGATGTAAGTGTTCTTAATGACGCATAACAATAAAGCTGTAAAGAAGCTATCTTGCTGACGATGCCTTAATTCCAGTTATAGCTCAACTGTTTGTCTACAAGGTGTACGCACCTTGGCGCTGAATGACTAAACTTAGACGTAGCTATTTTTAATAGTGAGGCCTCTCCTCACTCCCTTCTTTTTTCCTTCCCTCTTCTTATGTAAAAGTTGCTTTATTTTCTTCTTGTTCGTAGCTTAATGGCAGTTAAACATCAGCATGAACCACTGATATATCGCTGTCTACGCTGAGGGTTATGACCCTAATGGTTGAATACCTGTGTGAAAAATGTGATCCTCAAATGGACGCCAAAGCATTTTTGTGAAAGCTTTACCCCGGTCGGGGGATGAAGATAATTGTGTACGGCTTCAAACAGCTAAAAAGTTTTGCTTGCAAAATGTTAACACATGGTATATGTCGTTGGTTATCCAGGTCAGAGTGTCAAGTGTCTCATTTCAGGTGACGTGGAAGCTCATAAAGTGATATTGTATTCTTCGTTCAGGAAATTCAACCCGAATGCCGCTTCTGGCTGTAATCACGCGCGCTCACTGGGATACAGTGTTCATTCCAAAAGTGTACGCCGGACGGAACTTCCGTACTTGTAAATATGTTTTCATTGCTAACATGGCGAAGAATAATTATTACCAGTTTTCACGGATTCATCCTCAGCCGCTGATACATCTACCCTCCCTGGAGCATACAAATCAAACAGTTAAATATACTGTGATTCCATTGTTGTTTAAGCCTCAACCAAGAGAACTACTCGACGCGTATTAACAGCACTGTAGATCGCTGACTCCGTTAGTGGGACGTCAGTACTTACCAATACCTGGTGTGCGTTTCTGCTATCATGTAGAATAAGCTAAAATGGCTTGTTATTAACACTCCCACCCATAGTGTGAAATCTTCTGCGTTACAACACATAAACCTGAAATATTTTAAGATTTTGAAGAAAGCAAACTGAAACTTGTAATCCTCACCCAACGATCACAGTTAAAGCTTAATGTAAACATTGGCAAAAATTGGTTGAAATCTGTGTGACATATATTGTTCCACAGTATTCTACTAATCGCTTCTGCAGAAACGGAAAATGATCACATGGTTTCCGGAGTAAAGACATGTGAACATCAGTTTCATCAGTCGTCAATTCTGGCAAGTATTGGTCAGAAAGTTGGCGTGATGCTTACAAAACACTTTATAAAGGTGGTCATTGTCGAGATGGTTAAAATATGAGTTACGATTTGTTTTAACAGATTAGTGCCGTATGATTGTTTCTGAGGTCTCTGAGAGAGTTTTGCTCACTGTATACGTGGTTCATTGTATTCGTTTGAGTTCAGTGTTTTTTTGTAGAGCGAAATTGGGTAGTGTTAACCAGCACAACTTTGAACGCTTTCTCACACACACGTCGTTTTTAAGAAGAAACCGACTGTGGAAGCAAAGTCATACGTGCATAAGTTAAACACAGTATATTCTGATCAAGTTAACACGGCTACCTAAATGTGACCGGTTCAGCAAATTATCAAACTACCGGAACAGCCACGATGTCAACAAAATTGTTTATATATACAGAAGGTTGGGCAGGTGCGAGTAACTGACCGCGCCTCTGTAAGTGAAAGGATGTATTCAATTCCGAATAGCGCATTTGAGACATGAATGTTCAGACGCAGATTCAATGGTGAAGAAGGTTGGATTTCACTCTGTTCTGTTTCGGTCTCTCCTAACTGGGTGAATTTAGATATACATGTTAACTTAAAGCGGATGTCCGATGTATAAGTCATTCGTGCATGGTTGTGTTTCTAACTTCTGTCCAATGTGTGTTCTCATTTCAGTCAAGTTATATCTGTGCATATTTACATGGTGTATGGAATATTGAACTGCTTGACTTCAGCAAATCAGATACTTTTGGTTACAGTAGAGCATGACATGTAACCACAGCGTTCGGTTTCTGAAAGACCGTTCAACTAGCCTCTTTCAAGCAGAAGCAGTATGCTCCAGTTTTGCTCTTGTTAGACCTCGCCAGTAGGACATATCTTTGTCACGACTGGCATAGAACTGTGGTCACGAGTTCGTGAGGTAACCATGTTGACCACTGCTCCATTGACCTCAAACTAAGCATGACCGAATTGGTATATCTCGACTCTCAACAATTTTTGCTCGTGGGTAATGATCACATCATTCGATTGTCTAGATGTGAGATGTTGTTATTATCTTGTTAATTCCAATCGATACCCTCTCGATTAAGACTTCTCAGGCAGGTCAAAATCTCCCATCCTATTTAATATGTTAGGCCATGTTGTATGTTACTGATGGGCAGTCGGAAGTTTGGTTGATTTCATTGTCAAAACATTAGTAAACCGAATAGGAAATAATTAATCCTGCACCACATAAGAAATTCCCACACAACTATCACAAGATTCAAACAGGCGAAAAGCATTTATATCAAACTTTGAAGTGCAACCACATCCAACATTCGTGTGCATTAGGTCGGGAGCTCCAGAAGTGTAATAACATCCTTATATGACATATGAAAGTACAAACCGACGAAATGCTCCTTGGTCGACCGCGGAATCAAACCGGTATTTTTCGGTAATTCAGCAGTAAGCTGTGTTTAACAATTTAGTCGGAATTCAGAAAAGACACATGTCGTGAGATGAAATATTTTTGTTTGCTCTCATCAGTCGCTTACAGAAAGTTAGCAAAAGTTTACACACACTGTATATGATAAAAATGGATGAACTCGACTTACAGGCTGACGTCGGCATTACAGCTTATCTATCCAGCTTTAAGACACTAGGGGCTCACTGTCCTTAACCGCAATACAAGTTCAGTGGCTCAGTCTGTACCTCATGTAATTTACTGGATCAATTACAGTTGCAGCTACGGTGGAACGGGTCGGTGTGTGGACCAATGTATGACAGAACAAATTCATATAAGTCATCAACCAGAATATCATAAGCTGACTTGTGGACTGTAGGAAACGTGGAAATACGGGCTTCGTTAATCACAAAACACATCCTAGCAACCGACCACCTAGTTGACCCTGCTAAATAGTCACGGAATCGTAATCCAAAACTTTTAACGGTTACAAAAACGATGTTAGTGAGTTCGCTTCGATCAAATTTGTGTGAATAGAGTAGGCTGTCGTCATCAACCTGCTTGCTTTGAAGAACATCACATCATTAGTTAACGAACGGATGAAGCTATTCGGATAGCCTCTTTCACCAGTTTTCATTACGTTAACTGTGTATTACGTCTGTTGGCTTTACGTTGGAGACACAGAATAGATCGTATTGTTAACATATCATAAACTACGTAAAATAGCCACTTTAATATATGCCACCTGTTGTTCAGTAGTGTGAAAAGAGGGTTCATAAATTTTGGGGAATACATCCTTTGGACTAATTAGAAAAAATCCCTACTAATGGTCGATCGGTTGGTTTTGACTCGTTCTGCTTGCCGAATCGAATAGACTAGCAGTCGATCTGGCAGACTTGATACCACGATGACCGTAAATTCTGAATATTACGATTTTTGAATAACTGTTTCTGATTTCAATAGATTGTTTAGGACGACATTCCCAGTAGCGCGCTTTTTATAAGGTTACATGGTTTCTTGAGCCATCTGAAAATCTTGACTTTCGCCCAAATGTGCACAGATAAACTTGAAATGGACGTTTCACCGACTGTGTCTAAATCTGGTTCAAACACAATGACTGGGATTACTGGATTAATATCGAGACCAATACAACCGAACGCACAAGGTACCAGATATTTTAGGAGCGGAGATCTAAATTGGCAAGGTAATCGTAGCGAAAACAAAGAACTGGGAATGTGGTGAATTTAGTATTGAATTCAGTTAACATAGAGCTGTACTGTAGGCTTTCTTCAGCTGTCTTCTTGATGACGTTTCGTTTTCATTCAGGAGCAATAAATTCGTGTTCCTTTCGATTGTGGCTCACCAGAACGGTGGACATTTTTCAGACAAGATCAAAACGCCGACATTGGTGAAGTCAAAATGATCAATGTAACCAAACTAAGAAACATCCGTGCGTCGAGACAAACATCGTCTCAAAGTTAGCAAACTGAAGCAGATATCACGCTTGATTGTAGTAACAGACAGCATCTGTCATTTGTAAGTTGAACTGCAGGCGCCGAACTCCGAGACATAGTGACATCATTGGCAAGTTTGTTGGAACTGGTCCAACAGATTAATACCCAGTCTGTAGTCACAATGGAAAACCGATCGACAATGAAAAACTAGGATTCAGCGCGATGACTCTCGTGTATTTGTATCGACCCTGGAAAGTAGAGTGTACAGAGAAGCACGTCAACATAGCAGGGCACAGAGCGAGTTGTGATTGTAGCCCGGGGACGGATATTACAAAGGAATAGCATGACAAGAACAAAACTAGGGGAAAACCAAGAACGTCAGAAATGTACGTGTAAATGCGATTATCAAATATATCACTTAGTATAGTTGTTACACTAGTGTTTTTTCACAAGTTTCTGATAATACACCATATCTGATTAGTATATACTCATGCCCAATGTGAATAACCGAAATGCTACACACTGAATTAGTTCTCCAGTCGTTGGACTGATTTAACGAATAAAAGACACTCACTGGCGCTACAAGTTCCTATGAGTAACATATTACTCTCTGCTTCGGTTTTCTAATAGTCCCAAATTTATTCAAGTTGCTATTTTCATAATTACCTTAATCTGGCTGTACATTAGTAGTCTCATTGGGCGGTTCACCTCTATCAAACCATCTAATGATTCCCACAAAACCATCTTAAAGACGACAACGTATTAGAGACAAGCACACATATATATGATATGTTACATCACCGAGCAGGCAACCGATACCTTTAATTATCAGACCAATCAAGCTGTTCTACAGTCCCCATCAGACGGAGTGTTTTCTACTGAATATCACTTGACAAGAGCGGCATTGAGATGGTCAGTTGCCTACATCCCACACCGACGCGATGACTCAAGTAGCAGCCAGATGGATGCTGTCAAGATACAGGGGCAAAGATGGGTGATTTGGCCCTGATTGGGTCACAATTGCTGGCTAGTAGCCAAAACCACACCTGAGTGGTTGCACATACCTGTGAAATGCACCTACCTCTGCTCACCTGGTTACTGTGATATTTTCCTGTCATTTAGAAAGTCTAGTGAACTTTAAGTCTAAGTGTATGGCTCTATCAGACCAAGAGTAAAATAACATTCCACTGTTAGCTATTGGGGCCAGCCGAAATGACCTTCACCTCTTGAACTTACTTGAAGTTATTTCATAAAGCTGTTGATCAATTTCAATGGGAATACTATCAACGTCGTCATCATCATCATAGATAGCAATACATCAGTGGTACACACTGATGTTTAACCACCACACAACCACGAAGGAAAAGAGAAACCCCATAAAGGATGAGAGAAGAATGGTGGAAGGGGAGGGGAAGGAGATCTAACTGCTAACAATAGCCCTGTCTATATTCAAACATACAACATGAAAGCGCCTACACCTTGTAAACAAACAACCAAGCTATAATTGAAAGTAAGACGTCATCATCAAGACAACTTTCTCACGGCTTTCACTGCCCCGCGTCATCAAGTTCACTCACTTCACAGACATCTCGGCCAAACAACCACAACATTCATGCCACTGAGCTCGGTTAGCACTATTTCACTTAATGTAACAAGCTATCGACTCTGTGAGTCGCGAGGGCCCCAGCTCGGGAGACGAACCCGATCTATCGTAAACAATCTAATCGTGGGTGTACTATAACAAAAATGTTCTAATTTTCTAATATCCGCGTGACCTGCCTAAATGTCTGTCTGTCTTGCATGCGTGCATACTCGATTTTGTGTCCCAGCAAACCTTCAGTGAATGGACGAGTAACCCAAAGCAACAATAAATTACTCTGTTATTTAATGTTAGTCAGTGTATTCATCTTTATGCAACACAAGATGGTCTTCTTCATAACGATTCGTACCGTTGTTCCTTTTTATCATGTGTCAATAGCGACCACTTTGCAGATAGATGATGATTTGCCTGACACAGGTGACCGCGTATGAACCAAAATTAGTAGGTTAATGATGATTATTATTTAATAAATGGTTATTGAAAGATATTGATCCGTCCATTCCGCCACAAACCGACTATGTAAGCTGTATCATCAACAATGTGATTAACACGGAAACCTTGAGTTCATGACCAAATTCTGTTGAACAAAAGTACATTAAAGATATGACCTTAAAAGAAGGCCTAGCTTTCTTAAACGGTTCTGGAGATGCTGAATGAAACTGAAGTATGTGTAATGCAGTGAAATTCGTTAATTCACTAAGGTGCGAAGAACATTGGAGTCTGGCAGTCATCAACTTCGTCAGATAACTTGGGTACTCGCCTTTGTAGTACGTGTCATTGCAAATGACGACCAGTTCAACTGTTTACCATTTTTTAGACTGCTTTTCATAGTGAGAATGCTATTCAAAGTCTTTCCCGTAAGTGTGTGGAAACCCTGTCGCTTAGACAACTGATGTATGAACACAGCAAATATCAGTTGGGCTTGCTTTTCAATATCAATTTGTACCATACTGTTATTCGTAGTGTTATCTCCTTATTGTTTGTTCCAACCACTTGTTTAGTCTAAACAATGGAGAGTTTTGTTAAGGCCTCCTGCACTGAGAATTTAGCACGATTCAAGTGATCTTTTTGGCTTATTAATTACTTGAGGCATATCGTCGATTTCTGAAACTGGTTAACTTGTTTCGAATGACTGGCAGTATCACGGGAGTTGGTTGTGTGTTATCCGCTTGTATACGTCCAGGCGACCTGGCTTCATCAGTCATCTACTATATTGATGTCAAACACCACGGCTTCATGGGCACAATTTGTGATCATGCGGGGATTGATAAATAAGGTTGTTATTAACACTCGTAGCGCCGTGAAAACTATGTATTAGAGCTTGCATGGTCCTTTCACTAAAGCTTTCGCCATGCGGTTGTATCGAGCACCAGGAAAATCATGTGTGGTCCACTAAGGTTGAAAAACGTTAGCAAGGTTTCCTGGTTAGCCGCAGATGTCCCGACAGAGAAATGTGCAGTCACTTAGGCCATGTCGAAGAAATTCCGAACCTCAGTCCGTTAAAGGGCATATCCAGGCTGGATGGCACAATTTATAATCTTAGGAAAAACGCGATCTGGATAAGTCATGAAAGAAGTGTGGAGTGGAGAAGTAGGTGCTTTTCGAAGGCCACGGTCATCTAGCGTCGGATTCTTCCTTCATTGCCACTGCCAAAGTCAGAGCCGGAAAGTTAATGCCCCCTCATTATAAGGTTCAACGAATCCTGTCTGACCATGTTCTTCACAGTTGAACAATAAGCAGACTTCAGCAATTTCACTCGTGTGTTGTGCCAACTGAAGATGGCGATAGATAAACTCCGAACGTTTAGACTGCCCAGGCCAACTGGGGTGTGAAGGTAATCGGTTGATGTGTATTTTGGAAGTCACAACCACTACCGAACAAACTAACGGATTGTACAGTATGTGACTATGAGTATAATGCGTTGCTTTCGGCTCAAAACTAGCAAATGGTTCATTTTTGACATCAGATGCACTCTCACCAGGTGCACATGCTGACGTGTCTCCACAAGGGTTTCGATACTTTCGTCCAGTGTTGCACGAAATTGCATCCGGTTTTTATTATAGGTTTTACCTTTCTAGATCAACAAAATACCCAAACAATTCACAATGTGTTAAGCTAATAAGTAAATAGTGTCCGGACTGAACTACACAAATTCTTCCGCAGTGGCTGTTGGATTACGTATGTGTTCGCTAGGGACAAACACAAATTACACTTTCTGAGCGCCGGTTGACAATCAAGCTATTTTATGAGCACTGAATATGTCTGCTACCGACTCCGACAAATGCATGGGACTGGTAACCAGAAGCATTAGATCATCAGCGTAAGTGAAACTGTCGAACATTGTGATCTGGAAGCGGTAACCAAGCTGCGGTAAGGGTACAGCTATGAACTTATCGATAGACATAAATGACAGTGGTGATAACGGGTCACTTAGGCGGATACCGCACTGTGACAGAAGCATAGAGCCTTTAAATGGGACTGTTACATACTGGACAAAAGATGGATGACCGCCGAATGCATCAGACTCTCATGATAACACCCTGTGAAACAAAAATTGAACAACTTGGATAGGTCAATAAAAGAACCTGTAGACTGGGAAATATTGCGCCAGAGTTTCTACGTGGTGAGTGGAGCATTACTGTAGACTCGAAGCAGCTATCACGGTGTGCAAATGCGATCTGAAGAGTGAGTTATTGTAAGCACGAGTTATAACATTGAGCCGGTGCTTGTGGAAACAACGTGCGAACGTTAAACATGCGGCGGTAAGTCTCAGGTTGATAGAAGAGGTTAGGTTATACAGTTTGTCGTCGAGCTTGGCAAGAAAGTGTCACAGGTGTACAAAACCACCACCAATAACAGGCAGAAGTTGAGATATCCGGCCATATCATAAACCTTCGTGAACTTCAAATGTATGAAGAACAGCATATGTAAACCTAAAGCGATGTTTTGCATGCAATTTAGGGTGCAATATACTTCAGAAGTGATCAGGTTGATAAAGAACTAGTGCAGAAGCAGGATCACGTGAGCTGTTCGTTCATTCATATGTGACTGAGCCGATAATAGATCAGATCGCAACTCGTTGGAGTTATTTGGGAGGTCGTGGCTTGTCCTATTGGTGAACGTTTATCCCGTCTAAGTTTGCACTGAAAATGTCCTGTCGGTACCGCCAGGAGATGGTTCAGAGCGACGACTATACTGTTATCATTCATGGTTCATTTCGAAGAATAATTTATACAACCTCATTTCAATAAAATGTAAGCGATGACACTGAAAATTATGTTACAGAAATTTGGAAAAATAACAGAGAAATTCGAAGCGTTATCTGTCAAGCCTGGGGCGCTGTATGGTTAACAATACTGAGTAACTGACAAGTCCTTCCACGAGGGCAGAAAAAGTTAACAATTTCAGTTATCTGATGGAAGTTCCTTTAGTTGTTTCTTTGGTAGCTACATCGAAAGCTATTCAGGACATAAGGATGCTATTACATTCAAGGCTGATGCACCGGGACGGATGAATGTTGTTCATAAGGAGACAACCGTCTGCGGGTAGCAGCAACTAACGCCAGACTCATCGTATAATTGCAGATAATGTCTGAGCCAAATGTTATAGACTCCTCAGCCAAAGCTGGTGCTTTGTGCTTATGGTCGCCACAGACGATTATGTGTTTAATGTTCTGCTTGTTGATCTCCAGCCAGGGTAACTCTAGAGTACTAGCGGCGGCCGCAACCTTTGTGAGGAGACACGTCGGATTCACGGCCAACAGGATCAGATTGTCAGCATAGACGAAACCACCGATCAGTGAGTTGTGGAACTGGTAGTCTAACTCCGGTCGAGATAGAGCCAACATCTCATCCACTACCGGGATGAATATCCGAGGAAACAGTTGGCCGCCCTAGTAAATATCACACTGGGACCGGAGGACGAAAATCTCAAGCATGGAGAAAGCGTTCTGAAGAGAATCAGCAGGCACCAAAGAATTTGGCCGGTCTGATAACCCAACCCCACGAGACAGAATTGAACACAGGCTATACAAAGTGATGAATGATGTCCGGAGCAGCACATGGAGTGATGAGGTCGCCTAGAGGCGACCATTACGGTGCAAGAATGCGAATTGATCAGGGGGCAGTTGCAAGCGTGTCCTTCAATGATTAGCCAATATCTTGTGAAAGAAACGTAGCAACGTTGAAGATAGGGCGATAAGTTTCGGTGCGTTGGGAGAGGAGGAGCTGTTCACTTTCAGAACAAGCGTGATGCAGGAGCGGCACAGGTGAAGCGGTCAAAGCATCAGCTTTCATACGCTTCAAACGTTTGGGCAATAGTTTATCACAACTAGGAGTACGTTTCCGAGTGATTAAGCGCAAGGTGTTTGGAAAAGCTTGTGAGGCGTACATGTTTAGCAGCTGCTTTGCTTGTACAGACATTACAATATCTCTATGAAGACCGTGGGCAATTGCTATGTAAGAGAAGCTCTCTAATGGACTGCAGTCGGATTACTACTGTTTGGGCCAAACAGGAAAATCGTTCGGGATGTTCAGCAGCCTGTTGTTCTCGTGGATTTTGTGCAGCTGAATTTCTCGTAGTGCGTTCGACGGGATGCGCATGTCTGTTATATTGAGTGGACTAATTTTATTCAGAAAGCTGTGCTCACGTTCGGCGAGGTCAAACACCGGATGAGGCTAGGCACCTACTTTTTATTTTGTACCATATTTTTGTTGATGCATACGAGCACCCGCCAACAAACCAAAGTTCGATCTACATATCTGAACATAATTAGACCGGGTGTACTCCGCGCGTCTATATTTTTTACTATTAGATGCCGGCGCGGAGGCGCTAGCGGCATCTTCATTCTCTTTATCAAATTTAACCAGTACATTGAAATCAAGTAGTGTTTGGCTCTATTTGGAACTGCTGAAAGCTTATCCGACCTAGGTTTGTAGAGAAACTGTCCACTGGGCAACACGAGGAGGTCAGCGTACCGACTACTACTGTCACTAGTACTGATGGTGAAGAATGTGGCAAGAAGGATGAGGGGAATAAGTAGGACAAGGCTGACGACAATGATGGGGAAAATGACCTCTACCGTCTTACCGCATCCGAGTCGGCTTCCAGCCGGCCACGTAGTTTAAGGGCATGTATTATTACCAAGATTTAGTAGCCAGTCAAAACAATGCAGTATTTCTTAAACCCACTATTAATTTGGAAGAAAACATGGTTAACAACTACATGTAGAAGCCATTTAGAACAATTCTGAAAATTGAAAGGTATTGGCACGAAAGTTACTCACGATCGGTCCGTTCCCTAGCTCAGTTATTTTCTTATATTTATCGCACTGTTACTAACTAGTCATATAGGTATTTTTAATGACGTTATTCGCCTTTCGATCATGAGTAACTTCCTGCCAATAATTGTTTGTCTACTGTGGAGGTAAACAATTTATTGGGTGGTACACGTTGCTACTATTGGATATGAAATGCTTTGAGGGCCAAGTGACCTGAATTGTTACGTAGCCGGTTCGACCAATTAATCAAAAAAACGTGTACGAACAAGTGTATTGGAGGTGCGATGTTTGGTTTGCCATGATGTTTTGGTTGACCGAACAGCGACCTGTCAGTTTCGCATGAGGTCATTCGAACCCGCAGAAAAAATGTTTATCCAGGAGTAAATGTATTGAGCTGAATAACATGCAGAAATATTGCGGATGTACGGGTTCATCAAAACGCCCCGACATGACATTGCTATGTGGTTTTATCGTGGAAATGTTAGGGTTACGACTATGTTAGAAAAACATCACATGATAAAAAGATTGTATAACAAATCATTGATTTGACTAACCAGAATTGTTGCGATTATTTGTTTATTTTTACGATTTATGGCAATGATGGATCGTATTCACTTAGATAACAGTCAAACTACAGTTCTGCACAATGCACGAGAAAATACAGGTTGATCACATTTATTGATTACACGGAGAATTCATTGATTTTATCTTATAAATCTTAATAGGATGGACAATACGATATGAAAAGACGAGAGACGAAAAACTGACAAATGACAGGAGGTAATCATTCGAAGTTATTTCGTGTGATCATTGGGGCCACTGCAACATGGGTGAGGATGAATATCCTTCCCAGGTGTGATCTGTTATCTGATCTACCGAACGGAATGAGTTTGTTTTTCGCGACAAATTATTTGGGCATGCACGAGTAACAACTAAAACACTTGACCTTAATATTGCCTGACCAAAATTACAGACAGCTAGATATTACAAAGATCTGGTCTGTCAATGTACAGTTTGGTGAAGGTTCAAATGTTTTGCGAAAATTGACTTTACATTCTTGGCCTCAACCCTATTCGATAGTACCTCTTCGAGACTGAATAGCTTCCAACAACATTTAATTGCTCAGGCTTTGTAGCTCAGACTAATGCTCTGAAAGTTACGATGAAACATGGAACAAGAGCCTACTAAAAATATAACAGTGTTAGGCAAAATGGATTGGTGTAGTACAATAAAGCAGAATTGGACGAACTCGGTATCAATAAACGAGAAGAAAACTACAACGCTTTTCAAGACAAACTCGTTTAGGTTGCCTGGTTTACTTTTGTTCAACCTCAAGATATCTTATTATTATTGTGTTTAGCTATACAAATCTCTGATGAATATGTAGGCTCACCTGAGACTCGGTGATGAATTTAATAACTCATATCTAGCACACCAGTGAAGATGACAAATAGCAAAAGATTGTCAACGTACATAAAAATACAACGAATCGAAAACTAGAAGGAACACCATACGTTTGTCAGCTTAGAGAAGCCCAACTGTTTGTAAATGATTCCGTCACTTTTGTTCGACCGTTTGCATGACTAAATGTATTGTTAACACAGAAGTTAATCGGATCTGTTTTAGCCATGGGAAAACACGCCGGTTTAATTTAGTCGTTGCAGTGGTGAAGGTCCCTTTTGTTCAGTTCTCCGACACTCACCCCATCTGTTCACCAGTCAGTATCTAAGTGTGACTCGAAACTATTTTTCACTTTTGGAATGGTACACATGTGTCATTTTTAAAAGACTTTTCAGGTTACCAGTGTTTGAAACTTGGGCGTGTGTATGGTTTGGAAGATCACCATCGCTAGACTATACAGATGGTGTAAATTTTTAAGCGCTACACACAGTTCGAATGTTATTGTATTCAACGGAAATGAATCTGGAGTATTGAGGGTGGAGTAAATTTGCGCATTTGTCTACTTGCCACAAGGATTATTTATACCACAATCAACAAAAGGGAGAAGTGTGGCATGATTCAGAAGTCATCACAAATTGATGTTCCCTGTAAACATGATCAAAATGACTAAAATCATAAAAAATATTACGTTATGTGTGAGATTTAACAACATGAATTGTTTCATGCCATTTGAACTCACCAGTGTAAAGCGCAGTAGTACAAGCGTTTGTGTGTTTCAAAAAATGTCTGCTGTTTATAGCTTGACCGAAAACAGCCTCCTATGATAATCATCTGTTTCTGATATCAAATATAAATCGCTAACCTGATACCCGTTTGCCGAATCAACTGTCGTAACCAAATGTGTGTATGCAGCATAACCGATAGAATGCCATCAAAATCTGCTCAAATTTTCTGTCAATTCGCAGATTATATAGATCGTGAAACAGAACTGCGTAGTCGACACACAATCCACGATGCATATTTATAGCTTTCCTCCAATTTTCAATGTCCACGAGAACATATGTATCTCGCTTTTAAAAACTGTTCAGCTTTCAAGCGACCATATGTTTATCAGTGTAACTCGAAAACAGGAATATGGCTGTCAACCTGGATTGATGTGGTCAGTGAAAAAATCGTTCTTTCCAAACATTTGACTGCCATGTACCATACCTGAATGATTAGGTTAAAGACATGAACTGTTATTCATTTTAGTAATGTGTGAGCATTTTTATTTGTTATTTCGTAAGGATATGTAGTCTGGTGGGGTTTCTTGAAGGAGCTGTATGAATGTAACCCCCGTTAAAACTAAGGGAGTATGTGGCCCACTGGCTGTCATCGTTGTTTGTCAGATTCATTGGTCTAATTTGCTGGGAGAAATATTTCCGAAAAATCATGCAGTATTTACTTTTAGAATGCTCTATATGTCACACTAATGTCTGACTTCGCAATGGAAATCCCTCACCCAGCCATGTCTTATGCTCTCTTCCGATCTCATTCTTTATTATTCGCACCGAGCACGCAAGTGCATTAGACGACGGATGATGTTCCGTGATCAAGTTGCAGTAACATTTAAAGGCAGACCGTTTACTGTTTCAGCCATTGTGAATGACTAACTTGGACATGGATGTCACCAGCAGTTTTTGTATCAGGAACCACCCTGTGGCCAATTGTTAAAACAGAAGACATTGTAGACCTAAGATGTTGTAGTCACTACACCACATCCGCACTTCTTACATGCAAAACGTAACTTTGTGGTTTCCTCTAAATTAGTCCAGTAAGTCTAAAAGTTGCTCCCGGTGACAGGAAACTCTAGATTTACTGTTTATCTTGCGTAGTTTTGCGTCTTACATGATTAAACGCGCAACATTTTGGTGTCGCTTAGAATGACTGGGGGTGGGTGGACAGAAGAACAAACAGCTGCTCAGAAGCAAAACAAAGTTCGATTGATTCTACTCTTCAGATCTGTGATCATAATCTGATCTTTCTGGCAAAAAACGTATATCAGGAGGAGTGTTTTTGTGTCAGGGGCCTACACGTGGGGTGACTATGTTGGAAGATTTGGAACGCATCTTCTAGTAAGACAACACGAGTAAGAAACTCCCGCCCAAGAAATGCTTTCAGAAAGTTGGATTTTTGTTGTTGTACAGTCGAAGTGGACTCCAAAGTAGCAAACGTTTTGGCTCAAATAGGTACTTCTCGTTTTGAGTGTACGGAAGTATTTGCCAGTGTCTAGCAAATTCAAAAAGGTGAACAAAAAAACACTACATTAAGTGTTGACAAAAATGAAACGGTAGGACCATGAGAAGAATAAATGCGTTTCTAAAATAGCGTTTCTTGTGATAAATTAGGTAGAGTTTAACGGTACGCACTGCTAAATCTGCAGACATATATAATGTCTGACAATACTTAGTGTGATGAGAACCAAGCCGAGGCATAACCCATACTAAACACAATGAGTGCAAGTGAATAGTTGACATGAGATCACTTTGGCATGTTAGCATCCGACCTGAATTAGAAATTCGACCCAGTTATTTTACAATATTTGCATCGGCCTCAATAAAGTTTAAATACTCCGGTGGATAGAGGGAACAAGACAAGACAGCGGTGCGCAATTGAAAAGACGGACAAAATGGTAGCTACTGGATCACCTCATGTGTGTTATGACTTTATGGAACACACACAGATCGTTCTCACTAATTCATGTTCCATTTGGGTAATTAGCACTTCCATCTCAACTGCACATCGCTTCAAGACGGAAATCAGTCATTCGTCTGATGTATAACATTCTACTTAATACTGTAATTCGAATGCAGCATGTTTAATGGACAAAATGGAATCATGTGAATACCCACTTACAAAAACATTCTCTTCAAAATGACCTTGATTTTGGGATAGTATGACTGATGCACCCCTGCACCGCAGACCGGTCAATCGATCTACGCGTTACAGCTATTTGTTACACACACCACGGTACTCGCACGTTGTTCTTCCGAGAATTTGAACACATATGGTAGGGGTGTGACACTGAGCAACAGTGTGAGTAACCAGTGTTCAACAATTATTTCCCTGTCCATTAACTAGGCTTGTAGGTTTGTTCTGAGTTTGATGAAGTGGCATGTTGCTATACCAAGCTAAACTTGAAAAAGCTGATGTCCACCACTCTGAATTTCCCTTGACCGATTTGTTCTACCGACGCAATAACCGTTGCTGTCTGCCAGCTGATGCACACTGTCATAGGTAGGTCAAGTATAAATTAATCGTTTGGTTGGCTCACCAGGGCGTATTCAACAAAGTTATTGCGTTTCCGTTTTATTGATCTCTTCTCACTATCTAGTATCAAAAGTTTTTCTTTGTGGTGTTCAAACTAACGGCTTACTTCCAGTAAGGTTTTGAAATGTCTTAAGGATACCTTTTGGATTGAGTTGTCATTCGTGAGTTTTAGTTCTCCAGTATATCGAGAGTGTGAGTGAAAGTTGCTCGTATAAAAAAGGCATGCGTCCACACTTGTCTGGTTTGATTAAACGATCAGTTACTAACTTTTATTTCACATTGTGGTATGTGACACTATGGTTTCCGCTTTACTGAGGTAACAGACTGCCTTATGAATGACACGTGTCTCGGACTGGGGTGGAATAAGTGGATTGTCGTAGTTCGTATTCTTTCCCTGGTGAACTAAACTCAAAGGTTGGAATTTGACTCGAGTACTCAGTTTGTACAAATTCCTGAGTTCGTATGATTTTGTGTGCATGTTCCGTGAAATAGCTCAAGCAATATTCACTGTTACGTTAGAAGTTATGAGAAGGTGAGAAAAAAAATACATGCAAACATTTCCGTGAACTGCTATCGCAATAATAAGGAAAAACTCAGCGATATGATTTTCCCTGTAAACAAAGTGCAAGTAGAAGTGCAAATCACAAATAGCCGCTTGTTGTATGCTCAGTAACGAAACTGATTAAAACCATTTTTGTGTTGGTCACTGTGGATTGAAATGTTCGGTTTCTTAACAGATGCAATCAGATTGCTTGTGTATGCTCAGGTTTTGAATTCAGTTTTTTATGTGTTAATTACTAGTTAGAGTAAGCAGATAAAACATCCTGCTGACAAATCCGTACACATTCGTCTTCATGAAATTATCAGATGAGACTAATAGTTCAAGGTCGTTTGTGTTTACATAGTCGTACATCAACTCGTTATATTATGTCCCACCTTATCAAACGAGTTAGCAGTAATGAGGTTTACTTATAGAATCGTATAGTTCGGTAAAAATGTTATGCGTCCAAGACATCAGATCAACGTCAAGCCTGTGGAATTATGAATGGCACCTCGCAATTCAGATCATACGCTTTTGGGCAGAAATTTATCCTCTTTTTAAAAAGTATATCGAGAGGGCTTCAAAGATCTCATTACCGCATGACATAAGAGACATTGTGCTGGTTTACCGGTTCGGTTCATTGGAAAGAATGGCCACTTTTAATTTAATCTGATCGCCGATAAAATGTTTGATATAACTGTGCAAACATCACTGAAGAAAGTTTGTTATACCAAAGGTCGTTTCGCCACAAATATCTACCCTCCAGTAATTATATGTAACACACGACGTTAAAAAAACGCACATAACAGCATATAACAGCAAATCTGTAGCGACTCATTTATTAAAGGTTCAGGCTATGGCTGGGTTTGAACTACTGACAGGAACATGAGTCTTTTACTTGACACATGCTGCATAAGATAAGCAACGAAGTCAAATCGGTGGTCTGGAAATTCCTCATTAAAACCCCGTTGCCTAACAACTCGCTGTGTATCCGACGTCAGTGAAAAAACAGAGAATGGACTGTCATGCTAAGCTTAATACAAACATTCCACGGTGATATCTACAAATGCGGCGACTGAGAATCGTAATTTACTACCATGGCGTGGTATGCCAAGTTTATTAAATATAAAGCAAGCCAATTGAAAAATAAACGTGATACTGGTTTCTGTATATTTCGACTCAAACTGTCGGCAGGTGAACTGGCAAACGGGGTTTAGGAAGAGTTAAGAAAACTTTAAAAAATAATATTGTGAACAACCTGTGTTTTCACAAGTTTAGTGATCACTGAGGACTCTCGGTTGGTTCCACTTGGATGGTGGTGACTAGCGTAGAACCACCTGAACAGCTTGCTTCACCATCATTGTTGTCCGTATGTACCATTTTCTTGTATTATCGTTTTCGTGTCTATGAAAGCCCGAAGGTCAGGCTGCAGTACTCTGTGTACAGGGTAGGTTCGGCAGACTTGGTTTCCAAGTCATCTATGAGGTTGAAGATCCTGACAGCATATCTAAAATCATCAGATGTTCTGGATACACAGTTCAACTGCCATGCTGAAACCTATCAGAAACGGAAAGGCTGTAGGTTAAATTCTGAGTGGCCATAGCGTCGTTTGCAGTTTGTTTTGATGCACAAACTGATTATGAAAATCAGCTGTTGCCTACCAAGCATACAACAAACTTACCGCAACGTACAGCAGATGACAGCGTGGGCTACGTCGAAAAAAGGCTTTCACTCAGATCCCATGAAGTTGTTTTCATGTAATTATGGCGGTTTTTCTTGGAATTTCCAGGAACTGCGTTAATTGGTGCGTTTTAAAGCGAATTATCCTGGTTTCATCCTGAGAATAGTTGTGGTAGTGAAATAAATATCTTTCTTCTGCACTAATGTACATGAACACGTACCCACAAGACTTCAAGGTTCCTGCCTATCAAAGACGGTTTATCCCGAAGTCAGAATGGGCTATGTTTATTGAAACACAGTTATTAATATGCGATAGTAATCCTGTGATGTATGCATGTTGGTGACTCATTGATCTGAAATGTCATTAGACACAAACCAAAATAGAAGTGCCACAAAACATTTGATTAATTTACACTTCACTACTGACAAGGGCCAGTAAATCTATCAAAGCATCTTATACTTCGTTTCGACAGTGAAGTATCGCGTTTTTAACATGTTTCTTTGAAATTCAGCGTCGCAGGGCTTACAAAACTGATGGTTTTGATTACCTGTCAATTAAGTTCAACCTTGAGCAAGTAGACTATAAAATGGTTCCATTCAGTTCTTCCATCTATTGACAGTGAGTGAAATTACGAAAAGACGAATATTTCCCTAAATCTACGGGCAACGCAACAAAAATTTCTACTATCCTCGATGGAACACTGTGCATTAAGCATTAAATCATTGTTTCTCATCACTTCGTTCTGTTCTCGTGGATCAGCTGTGTACTGATTTTGAGCAATCGATTTCTTGGCTCTTTTGATAGTGAAGTTATTGGGACAAAATAAAATTTACTAACAGTACGTTAATTAAGGTCATAAATTGCATCCCAAAACTGCCCATTGGATCCAGGGACTTGTATCTTGCGAAATATAACAAAGGCTTTACGTCGATTGATATGACCCATTAAAAAACAAGTTTCGCCCTCCAGTTATGTTTAATACATTTCTGCCTTCACTTGTGTAAAATTTTACAGACCCGTCAAGTCCAGATTTTATTATCAGGACTCTGCAAAACCGATCAAGTTCGAATATATTCTTCGTGATTCGCTTTATCATTGTGACAATCATCTCACTATGACGATTTTGTGAATGATCAGTGTACAGGCAATTGCCTGTTCCGACTTGCATCAACGAACCCACAGTCCACCGCCGCCACCGGAAAGATTCATGAAAGCAGTGTTCTCTGAATCCTGTACTTTTGTGAAGTTTGATGGACTGTGGATAATTTGTCAAGATGATATCATGATGTACGGCATGCCACATCAGAGAAATGTTTTAGGAAAAGTGCTTGCACAAAACTTTACATAACGTGTTTTTCCTCGCGGAATTGCGCTTTGGAAATCAAGTAGTGCAACGCTGATTAATACTAATAACTTAATGCTCCGCAAGCTTGCATTGTTGGGCAGTTTATATACTAACTTGTGCACAATTCTTTTCATTCTACCCCGAGACATGATTACCGATTGCGAATTGTCGACGGAAGATGACTATTCAAGGTTGAGAATAACACCGAGCTTGCCGATGAAGACTTCCTTATAATATGCTCTTTCCAGTTTCTTTTTAGGCTGCAGCTAGTGCCATGATCGCAAACTGCACATTTTAACTGTTTAACGACATCGTTCACGCTACTGTTTTGATTCCGTTAATATGTGATTTTGCTGGTTGGCGTTATGTTACTCTGTCTGCGTGGAACCTAACATCGGGCCTAGGCTACATCAGTTCATATCGTCAAATCTCGAGCTACAATAGGAAGACAGCAAAAATGTTATGGATTTGACACTGTGCCCGTTTTATTCTACGCTAAGGTTTCCGTTGTCTGATCGGCTGCATTCATTCTAGTAAGACTTATTACAAGTGACAAGAGAAATCATGTTTATTTAGTTGTAAAAGGGCTTACCTATATACAAATCGACTTTACAACGAGTCGTACCTAGGTCACAACTTTATGACCGTTAGACCGACGGGTGACACAATAGCAACACCGAATGTCAGAAGCTGACCCCCTGCTGGGTCTAGGTTGAATTGGAAACTGGTTTGTACGAGAAGCTTTCTCTTCACGATGTTTATTTGACTAAAAGTCTAACTTAGATAACGGCCACTGCTTCAGCATCGGTGCTAGGGAACACGCGGTCAATAACCTCCACCGAGCGATTATTTACTATGATGTAATTAACTTATTGATCAAATGCAGAGAAACAAGTTTTACTCACTAGTTGTTGTTCTGATGGTCTCGATAAATGTTTTCGAAATAGCGATTGTTACCCTCAACCTACGGAAAGCTACCCCTTTTTCATCACAAACTTCCTATTCTGACATATTTTTCCTTCAAGTTTCTGAGAACAAATAGTGCCGTGATTCGAACTTAACTGTGCTAAATCTCCAGAAGAAATTCTGTCGCGGGTCCACGTAGTGCTGACCATTGAGTCATTGACTTCACCACATTCGAACTATCATACTGCCAGTGATCATTAGATTATCCAGGTGCCCATTTGAAATACTACGCCAAATCTATGCAACTACATATGATAGTGGAGGCGAACGACTTTGACTGGCTGGTTAAAAAAACCCATTGCGATGCAGTTCAAATCGATTCACATTCATAAGACCAACACATAATTGAATTACTGTTTATTTCAATGGCCTTGCAAAGTTTTAAAATTTGCAGGCTAGCCATATCATCAGAAAGATGTTAGGCAGGTGAGTACTCACTGTTCAGCCTCAAATTGCTGGAGTCAAGGGTCGGCGTAAAGCAAATATAATTACACCTGCCATGATGAAACCATATGCAACGAAGTAGAGAATGTGAAATTTCACTCCAAATAACCAAATTCCAACCAATAGTGCATACACGTCTGTTGTGTGGAAAGAAAGATTGATGAGAGCAGCGCTCACATTCGTGATTGTGTAAGCCATGAGAATGTCCAGAACAAACATTGATGTCACGTAACCGAAGAAATACGCGATTGCAAACATAGGTATTGATCGTGTATGAAGACCAAACGATGTGAGAATTTTGGCCAGTTGCTTGCGTTCCAAAGCTATACTGTACATCAAGAAGAGGAAAACAGAAACCATTGGACACCAAGCTAGGTAGGTTGATGCCCCATCTTTCTCAACGATATACTCTTGAAGAACGCTGGAAATGCCGTACAAAATGGCTCCCAAAATGGCCAGCATATCACCTAGCATGACGGTCTGATAGGTACCGTTTGTTTCGTTTGACTGGGTTCGATTGGGATAATTTATTGTTACGGAGTTATCTCTTTTGTTCAGAATGTCGGCAAGCACCATTAGACAGGTACCACCTATACACAGAACCACGCCCAATAAGTGGGTCCATGTATAGCGATGACGTAACAGGAAAAAACTGACAATCATTGCAGTAGGAACAGATGCACAATCGAGCAATTGTATGCTGGTAATGCTCGTGTAGTTGTAAGCTGCTAGAGTGGCCCAAAATGAATGCATTTCAAGAACCCCTGATGAAATATATAGCAGAATGCAAGTGATGAGGTTTCTTTTGTCTCTCACAGACGACTCCTCACTGTTTCCTGTTGGGTCCACGGGAGTACAACATGTGTACAAGCGAAACAGTGTGAACAGAACGGTCAGCAAAGCGTAGTGCGGGACGTTTTCCGATAGTGGTAAGCTGATATCCAATTGGGCGAGCAGTGCAGCGCAAATTCCAGATGAACAGACGAGACAAGCTAAGACTTGACCAATAACTAAAGCCCAACAAACGGTTTTAAATTGTGGAACTAACATCACATGCAAGACTTCTACGTTTATGGAAGCTTACAATTGATATACCTGTACTGACCACGCCACTCCGAATATCCGTAGTACGATACACAGTTTCACTACGCCGACAATATTTGTGGATTAAAGTGAGAATGATTGGCTAGCTAAAACCTCTCATACTGGAAGAAAGTCTAAGTATTTTGCTGGTAGATGGACGGTAGAGTAACGAGATGTGAAACAAAAGTTGGACGTCGACAATCATCAAAATATGGAACTGCAATTTAGCGTAGTATCAAATCTAATCAGACCTGTGTGATTGTAAGTCGATATTAAATATTCCGTCCGGTCATTGGACCATACGGCAAAACAAAATACGTTTTAGATATGGTGTCAACAACTGTAGAACTGAGCTGAACATAAAACGTCGCCAAAATGATACGAGTGGAAGTGAGTATTAGTCTTTCTGGAAACGATGGTATCCAAGACAAGTGTTTCTTTGTCTTTAATTTGATAACAGTGAACCTGCGTGTGAATACACCATCTTTGTTATAATGGAATTACACTATGGCAGATCATATATAGTCAAATAAATCATCCTGAGTGACTGACAATTTCTGTCAGAGTTATGTCGGCATCCTTACCGTGATTCATTCTGCATTGATTGTATACGCGAAGCTGAAGTCCACCTTTTTAATTAAATTGCCAATAGTAAAAAGCAAGTTGAAGCAAATGAAACTAAACAAACAGGCAGACTAAACCGAATATTTTCAGCAATTCTTGAATGTAGTTAGCCATTGGTGGTGTGGATAAAGGCGTTTGCTTGTAAAAAAAAGGGTTGCCACTCCATTCTCTTTTTCACACTATCCGTACATAATGAGCACAAAGAAGTCGTATGGTGCCAGTCATCATGAGCAACCCGTTCGGTCATACCCAATACACACTGATAATTTCGAAGTGCAGTCTGTCCATCCGCACTTACGGGGTGTAAAACAAATGATAACTCAGTTATGTATCCAGGTTACGGAAATCTCCGTAATTCGTTTACAGTTGTGCCCCTACTGTGGTTGTCGAAATTCTTGTTCATTGAGACAACGATTGTAGTAATCCACACACCAACAACTACACTCTAGAATGCCGCTCAACTGCTATGATTAAGACGGTTAGTTTGATAAAGCCTAACAACAGGTTTAAATTTGACTATCGTCAATCACCATGCACCTGGGTGTCTCTAGTTTGCCTGTTTTTAAATCGTGCAAAAAATCTTGGTAGCAATGAAAAACACGACGTAATAAACAAGCTCGATTGTAAATATTCGTCATTTGAATGAATGTATATCGAAGTTATATCGTGATTCCACCACGCATTCATTATCGTGGTGAACAGACAACGACTGAACTGACAGAAACAGTCAAATCTATGTCAGTCTGTAATCAAAACGTTACTTAAACAAAGGGTCTTCGCAGGCTTAACTAAGACAGTTCCAAAGCCTGCCCGGAAAACGTTTTTGGATGAACCACAGTGGGTTGGTAGAGCTTCGAATAATTGTTGGTGGAGACTGACTACTGGTTTTTTGGTCAACTGAACCACCGTCACCGGAAATCCAATGCATTTGTCCGTATATCTCCTTCGATCTATCTGCTCAGCTTGTCATGTAGGTATTTGTGTTGGATTAAACATTGCAATATCTGCTAACAATCTCAAGAGTAAAGTGAACTATAAGTTGTCTACATCCGACAAGGCGTCTGACATTGAACAACCGACACTGCATCTGATAATCAACGGCTGATATAGTCAACGATTTCAACTCTGGCTGTTACGCTATTTTCAGTGCCAGTGAAACTTTGTCTTACCTGTCATTTGCTATGACAAACACGCTGCAACAGCAACTGCATGAATATTGCCATACACTTCTGTGAGGCACATCAAGGGGAATGACTATTCAATGGTATGCAGCAGAGTGAACATTAAAACAATGCTGGATAGACCTCCGCACGTCATCTTAACAATGCTTTGCATTTGAAATGATTTTAGATCCCGTCTGTGCCGGATCAAGGCTAGCCACTACATCCCAAACAATCAGTGGTACGATCGTTACTCACATTCACAAGGTGAATAACCATACTGATAATATAAATATGACAAGTAATTAGCGATGCATTAGATATGCGTGAATAACAAAACTATCTATCAAAATGTTCGAGCATCAAAAACACGAATATACAGTTCAAATGATTTTGGCTGCGGTGGATCATCGAGCAATACAGTAGAAGTCTGTGGTATGAGTCGTGAGGACGATTCTATATGGGAATAGTTCTTGATTTATAATTCATCTGTTGGATGGAATTAAGCAAGTCTTGGATTTGAAAATCCTCCTAATAGAACCGTACAGCGTTTAGTTCGTACGACAGAGTCGATATCAGCGGAGCATTGTTAAACACGATTGCCTCAAAAACAGCGTGGCCGGAATTCTAGTCCGGGCAGTAGTGAGGATATGCACCACTGACAAGCTCCAATGGAATCGAAACTCGAGTCTAGTGCGTCCGCTGTTCTGAAGGGGCCTACTGGAATGCCACGGGAATGCGACGGCTGCGATCAACTGTGGGTGATGCTCAATCTACGTGAGTGTTCAACAAAAGTACTCAGTTGCTGATGCTGCTGATGCGTCGACAGGCAAATCAATATTTAGTACAAGTGTTTTTTTTTATATCGGCAATACTGAATCAATCCACATAAAAAGGCATAATATTAGGTGGGAAATAAGTAGGAGACCCCCAGCGCCATTGACATTCATTCTGTCTAGTCACATGCTTTGGCTAGAAGTTTCATCATATATCATATCGATTACTGTATACTTCGTGATTAACGTTCACCGTGGTATTCATTAGTAGAAACTTGCAGCCGCCGCTAGTGCTCTGGAACTATCCAGACTGAAGATGAACACACAGAAGACTAAACTCATGGTCATTTGCGGTGACCATAAACATAACGCAACTGCCATCCCCGATGAGTCTATCCACTTCGGCCCGGACATTATCCACTCACTAAGCGCCTCTGACACGGTGACCTATCTAGATATCCCGTTCACCTGAAAGGGTTAAGCATTCACTAATCACCGTCAGCAACTTTGTACGATGCTGGATGAAACTGCCAAAGCGCCCTTGAAGCCACACCAACGTCTTGAACTGCTGAGACAGCATCTGATCCCGAAGGTGAATCACTCATTGGTGTTTAGCCGAATCCACCATAACACGCTCAAAGCCATGGACTGTACGATTCGCCAATTTGTTCGACAGTGGCTCCGCCTTCCTAAAGACAAACCAAT
>LUCH01000230.1:224619-260538 GCA_013368495.1 Paragonimus heterotremus | reverse complement strand
TCTGGTGAAAGTGCCACTACTTCCGTACGCAAAACCTTACTGTGCAGGTGCCAAGCCAACTACGTGAACAGAACAGAGCGACAGTTGCGCAGTCAAGTAGCCATGCAGGTGCCGGCTTGAGTTGAACATAAGATGAAACAAGCCTCAGTAACTGATGTGACGCAACTAGTGCAAAACAAACACCTAACATTTTTGAACGCACCTCACTTGTTCATATCTGGACAACTTCAAACTGGTCATATTTACTCATGCTTTCAAAATCATTTAGGTGATCATCAGTAGACGACTACTTCCGTTCGCTGAGGCTGTTGATATTCCCAGGTGGCAACCACTACTCTGTCAACAGAAAGACACGGTTGTCAGTCTGGAATAATTTCATTACACGTGTGTGTTTGGTCTTACCTTTCTTTCCATTAGCCTTGTTTGATCGTGTTACATAAACATCAGCACTGCAGTTTTCACTTAAAGTTAACAGTCGCATTTGCAATTATTGGATTCCACTAGAGGTGTTTGAAAAAAGCGCGCTAGCAATCCTCCGGAAGTCTGGTTATCTCTCAGAACGAAGAGGCACACATTGCTTTGTCATGGCGCATCAGCCTCGTTTCAGTGTTAATAAACTGATCGACTTTACTGGTCACTCGGGTTTTCCGCATCTTATGGTTTGTACTATCCCGTGTATTACTTGAAGGACGTGCGGGAAAAAGGGCGATATGTCGATTGACCACCTGAGGCAAATATCGTGTAACGATCCGCTCAAATTTACTAACCGGGCCTTTGTATAGATTGTTGTCTGAAACCATGATCAGTTTGGTGATATACTGGAACGAATACAGATTATTTTTGTACCAGACCGAATTCACAAGGTCTTGTGAACTGTTCTTTCGATGATCAGATCTTGCCACATAAAATACTGATTAGAAAAATGAGATGACTGTATCTGTCTAGTCCATGAGAAGCAGTTGCGTCAAGGGATTATTGATTTTCTGTAATGTTAGTCAACTACCCCGAAGTTATTGGTATCATCGTTTCACAGTAGTGAAAATGATAAACACAGAACTTCCAAATAATGATGAGTAGTCAACATTGGATGCAACGACTTACACAGTAGCTGGATAAGGCGAACTGCAATGTTAAGCGTAATTCCCTATAAGCGACGCTGTTGAAAGAAATGCATTGGTGTTTCTCAAAAAATAGATCGCTTATGATGCTGTGTAGTGAATATCATTTGACAGCAGTTAATATGATGCGTCAGCACACGTATGTTACAAAGTCACCCAAATAAGAGAAGTCCCATTCGGAACCGTGAAGCTGGTATTTCAGTTACCATCAAAAATTGTACTAACGTGATTGCATGACATGCAATATCAGGTTGAGGGTAGAGAAGGCGTCAGTGATCCGATAATCCTGTCTTGTTTCGCCTTTTCCTATCATACGGAAAACTTACTGTAGGCAGATATCATTATTTATACTAACCCTTAGCTACAGCAAACAAGTCGTGTTAATTGAGAACGACACCAGTAAACATATGTTCGTTAAGTCTAGCAACATCCTTTTACGTATATCCATCCTCTGAAGACCTATGATTTTGTTGGGACTTTTGTCCTGCTTTTCCACAAAGATTTGAAACACTGAGTTCCCTTCAACCACTTTATCAGAGTAGACAAATAACATACATTACTGTATATTAACATTTCATTTACCCTCGTCAGTCGCAAGCGTAAAACATGCTGGTTATATACATCATACATATAAAGACAAAAAGGGATTAGGCCCGCTTGCAAGCACACGAAGTATTATGTACTCACGACCATGGTAACCCGATGGGTTGCTCCAACCACTTTTGTACACATAACATCGGCTAGTAAGTTCGGATGAGCGTCGCTTCGCAGAAAGCTAATAACTTAGGGTTTTGATTACACAACAATATCTTGAATGAGCTTAGTGGGTCAGCCTAGTAACTTGTTGTCATGAGGTGTTTAGCCTTGGATGACGTCGGATTTCGGGCCATCAGTGCACCAAGTTGAGGCTGTTGTGTCATCTGTTGTTCCAACCACTTCGGGATGTGTTCGGCGGCTCGCTGGGGTAGTTGTCGATCTGTTCTGCCCACGTAAAAGTCACCACAACTGCAAGTGGACTGGTACACAACATGGGAGACAGAAGAGTTTGGCAAGCTAAATTCGCTAATAAAGAGAACTGTTTCTCTAATGGTAGCCCCATACGTTCGAGCCAGAACAGACTTTAATTTGTGCTTTATATCGTTAGCTAGATGGTCACCCTTGAATGGCAAGATAGGGAAAACCTCCTTCTTTTGAGCTGTCAGCATGGGCTCAATGCTCTTCTTCACCGTATTATGTGCCCCGATGAATTTTTCGGGGTATCCATTTGCTAGTAAAGTTTGTTTCAGCAATTCCTGTTCTTTCTGCAGTGTATCCGGGGTGCAAATACGCCTGGTTCTATAAAATAGTGTCCTAACCAAACCCCGTTTGTATGCAATAGGAGTAAAGCTGGAAAACTGAAGATATTGACCACGGTATGTCGTTTGCGGTGAACTGAGCGTTGTAACATGCCATCCGCAGGTCTTGTTATATGTAGATCCAAGAAAGGTAAGCTATCGTTCGATTCAACTTCGTTTGATAAGAATAAGTTGGGATTAATATTATTGAGAAAGTTGAAAAACAAATAAAAATGAGTAAATTCGATAAAAATTGAAATATCATCAATGTATCGTTTGTACAATAACGATTCAGCTATACTATCCGGACTTGTCGGTCAGTCATTCCTAAGAAGATGTCCGCTAGTGTTGGACCTAACGGACTACCCATAGCAACATCGTCTATCTGTTTGTAAGCAAGTCCCTCAAAATCAAACGAATGTTTTCTGTAAATAACAAAATAAGATCGTTGAGGTGTTCAAGTGGAACATCTATATCACAGTTGTGACTCTAGATAAAGTCACATAAAAAACCAGCTATCCAACGAAGGGGAATGTTTGCAAAAAGAGAGTCAAGATTCACAAAATACATTACTTGGGTACTCGCCGAAGTGTTTTTTAAGATTTTAGCTAATTCGAAAGAGTCCTTTAAACACTGTGCAGATAAAACTTTATGGACGAGATCCAAAATGTCCACTAGCCGACGAGCAACTTTATGGTAAGCAGAATTTTTCATGCTTAAGACCGGACATACAGGTGTACCATCCTTGTGTACTTTGGGAGCATCTCTCAATCAGGGTGTTGCTTTGCGAACTGGTTTCAACTGTCTATATCCAGCTTCCTATGTGTCCATGTAACAAAAGTATCTGAAATTGCGTTGCAACTTCCTTTTCCAACAATATGTTGCTTTCTGCTGTCTGGTCCATTATGGACTTTTTTTGGTCTTCCAAAATGGCGTTCATTTTTCCCAACTACTCATTCTTGGTTATGAGAACACCAGAGCCCTTATCCGGTTTAAGAAATACCAGGTGTTGCATGTATTTTAGTACCTTCATGGCCCGATAGTGTTCCTCCTCTGGACAACACTGTTGGCAAATTGGCGCCAATAAAAACTGGTTGGAGATATCCACCAATTCTGCACTGAGGCAACCTGTCTCCTCAGAAGATGTAGACGACATTTCCTTCATTTGATCGTACATGTACTTGTTAACATTTTTGGGCGGCATTTTGAACTCCAGTTCAAGTGAGAGGACCTCCAGCTGCGTCTGCGTGAACTCAGTGAATGAAAGGTTGTGCACATGATTGAAACCATCACCAGAAAGGACTCTCCTTTTGGCTGATTGTGAAATAGAGTGATGAAGAGAGTGATGAGTTCTGCCCCTAGTTAATGCAAGGGTGTCTCTAGAGATCTCAAACGTCATTCGGCAAACTAGTGACAAACCACTAGGAACTCCAACGAGGCGATGTTGAGTTTCCATGAGCTCGTTAATCTTTCCCCGATTGGCGTCAATATGCCAGCATGTTTAACTCACGAGATTGATGTCGTTTCTTGGTAATTTCTCTCTAGACAACAGTCTGACAGAAGACGTTGGAAATTAGTTTCCTTAGCCATTTTTTGTGGTTGTCCTGCAAACGAGCAAGCATCCACCATAGCCCCAGAATGAGTTGAGAAACGGTTTATGCAAACGGTTGGTCCCAATGACCACAAGCGACGTAGTAGACAGCTATTTCGATCTAGTTGAGTCTCGTAATTACCACGCAAGCCGGAGAATCGAACTTACAACCCGTGAATAAGTGACAGATTGTAGTCCAAGTACTCATCCACCAGATCACAGAGAAGGAAGCCATACCGTTCAAGAAACTTATTCACATACCTTCCTGTGACCTCGATGAACATGTCTTCGTGATCTAGTGGATAAGTACAGTCACCTATTCACGGGTGGTGGATTCCATTCTCTCTGATAGTAATTGAGAACAACTGTTTGCAAAATTTTTTCCCCAACCCCTTTCCTGGTTTACAGGCCAGCCACAACAATGGCTGATACAATTCAGCGAACGAGCAAAAAAGAATAAGTTTGGTAAATTACTTGAAACGACAAACGCAAGAGCAAAATCCGGATACAATTCAAGTTGGCATGCTACTCCAGCGTCAATTGATTGTTTCCCACCGGCCGACGCCAGTGGTGCCAATTTTGATGTTGATAACCAATCAGTGACCACCTCGATAAGCTTGAGCTGTTTGCGCTAGAAAACATTTTAAATCGACGAATTCGTCAACCATAATTAAAAATCATCAGACCCGTTCGCCAATATGTCGTAACTTGATCTACGGCCTACGAGCGCGTAAACGGAACGGAATAACGGTCAATGAAACGGTGAGTAACAGCGCGACGGTTAACGGTAATGAACAACGGCGTGCGGACTATATGCAGTCAGTTAGTCTTTTCTTATCCAACCCATCATCCAGAGGCAATTACATGAATACAAGAAAAAGGCTGGCCTTCAAATAGAGCTTCCTTGAGTCGCTCATCGAGAAGACAATGTCGTCACAAACCCGTTCGTATTTATAAAGTCCGGGACTAGTAAAAAGCAAGGTCAAAAGGAACGGACCAGACAAAAAACTACGCCGTACGGTTCAGGTTTGTAGTCGGGGTAAGAACAACAGTTGTCACGACGAATGAGGTCGTTTTTGAAGACCGGACCAATGCATGACCATAGCAACGGTGAAGGCCACTCATAAGTGAAATGTGTTAGTCTTCTGGTCACAAACTATTTTCGGGAACTGGAGACTTCCCTGACAAATTCATTCTGGATCCTATGTGTTCCTTGTTGTAGCATAATAGGAAGCACAAATTGAATCCACCCCTTGACCATAAAACCACCTGTGTTTGTTAATGTATGTGGCGAAATTTTGAGCAAGCTGACAAAGTATTGTATAAGCTGGTACTAGCAGCGATCACTTTCACGGCTAACCTAATTCGTTTGTGCAAATATGCTGGTCAGTAGAAAACAGGTGCACTTTTCGCTGTCCAGCCATTGTGTCGCCATCTAGAATCAGAGTCGGTTGTTGGAGTTTAGAAATTTATAACTCCATTAGAAGTTTACTACTTTGTGTTTTCCTGACCACAACTGAACTTTCAAGTTCTCTTCCGCATGCATCAGTTCCCGTTCCCCGACTGGCACCAAACTGGTAAGTTTGCCAATCGAAACAGACATGTCTGGTTAATCGGTGGAGTAACATCCGGGCTTCCGCTGAAATACCTACTCACCTGAGTAATAAAGTGTAAACTGGATATGCACCCGAACGTCGGATTAAGTAGTCTAATAACCCGGCGTAATTGAACATTCCAGCAGTACGTCTGCTGCAAAGGTTACAATGGTTCTCGCACAACCATTCCCAGCAGGTACTTTACCGCATGCCTACTATTCTCTACGCATCCCAAGTGAATGCAGCTTTGCGAACCACTGGATTTAGATTTCACTTCGTCAGGTGACACAAGACCACATTAGATAATGTGATTCACTTATGGTACGTTGCCTGCAGTGGTAATTGTCTGATGGTCTAATGAAGAAACTGTGATAAATTATTTCTAGATGGTTCAGAAAGCATCAGTGATAACTTCCACCTACTGTCAGTTTTCTCAGACAATTCAAATTACAAAATTACTGGTGCACTTCCTAACGTTCTAACACTAGCATTGCAGCCGGCATGTGTTCCCGTAGGAGTTTTGTGCTGAACAAGATGATAACTCTTGAGTGGCTTACTTGATACAATACCCTGGACGTCCATCAGTTGAGTGTGAGGTGATGAAGATTGTTGATCAGACTCGTATTACAGTAGCAAACTTTGCCATTCGAATGTAGGAATTCACAAAGCTAATCAATGACTATGGATTATTGCAAGCATAAATGAACTTAACGATTTGTTTGTCCAATAAGTGATCGTTCGATTGAACTCCTACGAAGAAACGGAGAACATTTTTACTTCCAGCAATCAGGTCGAAATGTGAGTAACTTTATGTAGTGAAAATCTACTCGATTCATCGTTTATCCAAACCCCTATACAATGGAAGATCTTACAAGTAATCAATCCAAACGTTGTGTTAAATATACCACATCACGATTAGACAAGCAGCCTTGGTGTTACACTCCTTGTTAGCTGGTAAGCTTTTTGTTCTATATTGCATCACTCAACATAATGTCTGTCTTTGCAGGTAACAATATGACCAGCCAGTCACATACTGTGATTTATTCAATACTGTTTTAGATACAGAAATGCAGCTTCTTGTTTCATGAATGCGAACTGTTTACTGCAAACAATCGGAGGTTTTCTCATAACTTGCGTGGGAGGTTTCCATTCGGATATGATTTCTATGGCTATTCGAAATCCATAATTCCGAGTATTGCATTTCATATTTGTTGTGAAGTCTTTTTCGTTAAACTATTATTAGTTGGCAAATTTGTACAATAAAACCTAATTAACAGTTATGGTTGTTATTTTTTACACTCATTTACGAAAATTGGTCCGTGTTCTCAACGTATACGTACAACAGTGACTCCGGAAGTATTCATAATGAATCGGAACCGGGCTTTAAGTTTTGTGTCATTCAAACTTGGCTACTTTTATATGCAGCCAAAGGCTAATCTAAATTGTCTTACTCTCAGTGTAATACAAATTCACTGTTTCAAATTTCATGTATCATGATTCCATGTACATGTCACAGATCTTTCGTTTTACAGTAATGAGTATGAACATGGTTCCTCTTTGAAACACACCCCCGCTTCTCTGTGTTCTCCTTCATAAATGGCCCTAGTAGTGGGAGTTTCAACCGTCTGCTTGTGTGGTCTAGTTCGGATTCGTATTTTGTCTTCTTTTCTACTACGTCGTTCACAATGTGAATTGTTATTCTGAGTTGGCTTGGTGACTGGCTGCTAATTAAATGAAGTGGTTCAGAATAGAAATCGTTTGTGTGACTTTCACGGTTTGTGGGGTCTAGATAATAAGAATTATGTTGTTGCACATCAATAGACAACGGGCGTGGTTCCCTATGACCTTCATCAGTGGAAGAATAACAAGTTGTTGATTTTTAACGGTCAATAAATCAACCACGTTGGTAGAAGTTTCTGGAAAACACTATCGTATGGCAATGCTATTTTAAATCTCATGTGGTTGGCATCCACTTTGGAGAAAAGAACAGCTGGAGATGAACTTCGAGACAACAAAATCCGCGAATCTAATGTAGGCAGTGTTCATTAATGAATGTTGTGCATGAAGTATTTAGCCAGTCTCTGTTCGCGGTGATTATTACAGAACCCGTAAGACAAGAAACGTCTTTGTGAAGAATAAAGGTGTTTCCTGCTTGAAGGAGAAAGGATTTCATTTTCAATGAAACTTATTGATATGAGTGCGAATGTGGTTTTTCAGAACAGTGTAAATAGACACGACAAAAAACGGCTGATCAGTTTCAGGCTATGGAGAAAAGGAAGCGCAACGGCTAAGGAAACTAATTCACATACCTTCCTGAAACCCCGTTGAATGTGACCCGGGTGTCTAGTGGATGATTACTTAGACTACAATCTGCCACTTATTCATCGGTCATGCGTTCGATTCTACGGCATGGGTGGTACTGATGAGACCCAACTAGATCAAAACAGCTGTCCACCACTTCGCTAGTGGTCACTGGGGCCAACCGTCTGCTTGTTCGTTTCACTGCTATCTTACATTGTGAAGAAATCAAACAATCCAGTGATAGCACACTTGAAACACAGAGTCTCTGTTCGAGAAATTTGAAACAGTTCATCAGAGCAGAAAGAAGCCAGATTGCGATATGTTAACTTGTTTGCAACTGATGAGAGTAAATTAACTGTTAACATGTCACAATATATTTCTTCTTTCTGCTCGAATGTAGTGGATGAAGGGACTTCAGCTACAGAGTTGTGACGAGTTCTGTGCATTGTTAATCTTTTTTTGAATAACTCTTTCGCGGAAATGATTATTTTGCACAAAAGTCCCTAGAATATAAACAAGCAAACAAAACTACAAAATAAACGGTGAAATTAACTCAGAACGACAGAAAAGCACCCACAATCGCCTTGCTACCTTTTGAAACGTATACAGAGATTTTTGACGCCCTACATTTCATTAATATGAAAAAGCAATAGGGTGTAGGATTTCCACTTGTAATTTAAATGATGTTCATTGGGTCGTTACATAAGCAATCACTGAAGGCCCGATGGAACTTCATAATGATTGGGTTTCCATCGTAATAATTTATGTCATCCCATGTATTGTCTGACATTGGCAGGTTGAATTTTAACGATTCCGCGCAATATGAACGATATACGTGAATAGCATTCACGGTGATCTCTAAGAGATCCTGTTGTACCGGTCAGGTTTGGGTTACTGCAGGCCGGATTAAGTATAAACCTACTTCATTAGGTTATCGGTGATAACAAACCGGACGAATTCACTGCAAAAATCAGACGAATTATGACGGTCAGATGAGGTTTAATTTACAGAAGGTGTTCAGGAGTATTGTGGTTGATAACCACAATACACTAAATTACCATTGTCCTAGAAACGTGCGACTAAAGGCAGAGCAGACCAGGTGTGCATAATTTTTGGGTTACGTTATAACGTCATTTTACTCACTTCCAGCAGCATGCTGTATAGAAGTGAAACATTGATTGTCATTACAAACATAGGTACTGCTCTACAGTGTTGATGAATGTAGGCCGCATTCACTAGGATGCCAAATGCAATATGTTAAATGGAAACAATAACAGTTATCACATTAGCCCATTGATTCATGATCATTTTGAATACTATTGTGTGATGAAATTACAGTCACCGTAAAACCAAATGGGATTTTTTAATGAAACACTCCCCTTTTCTCAAAATGAAATTACCTCTCTCTAGACAGTGCATCATTGGATCTACACACTCTGTGACCGACAGCAGTTAACTGGGTGAGTAGTACAAGTATCTTTGTCACAGGTGAAGGAAGCCTTGCTGTCATTCATGTGTCAACGTATATTACATCACACTTTTTTCTTCGTTTATGTCTATTTTAACGTGTAGTAATTAATACACCCAGCTTACGAAGCCAAGATGGGGAAGCCAGGCACACACTGAAGTCTGCTTACCATCACTTTCAGCTTAGAAATTTTTGGTACAGCGGGTTGTGTGAATAGGGTATAGCCAAACCACCCTCAACTACCATTACGATAGCTACACGAACGGTAAAATGTCCCCAAACTAGTCATCAGGAAAACCTATATCTGACAAGCCCGTTTTCGGTTATTCATCATCAGGCCAAATACATAAATGTTGCATAAAACAATGTCGTCAGGACAAAGCGAACAAAACAGGCAGAAAGTCCAATTGAGGTCAACCACGAATGGGCAATATATTCATTTCAGCAGTTCTGTCTGTCCGATGTAGAAAAGAAGTCTGAATTGTCTGACTGATAGAGCCGTGAACATATATACACAGGATAAGAAATCCGATGAACTGTCTTTCCTAGGCCGATTATTCTTACAAAATGACTATCCAGAACAATTTGTAGACATGGCTGAAATGGCACGAGAAAAAAGAGAAGGTTTCCCTAGCCGAAAGGAAACAGTGTATAGATTGCTATTGAAACAATCACTAGGAGACTTGACACTGTTGCCAATGAAACGTTATATGCTGTCAAACTGTGTGTGTGCTTCAACTCTACTCCAGCCTTGTGTGTGCGATTAAAGGATGAAGTGACAGTTTCAGCGGCTTCCTTTTGTGTATACTCATTTACTTGTTCCTGTGAAACTAGTTACACGGATCGCCCGACCAAGCGCTTGTCAAAAAGTGTCCGTGAGCATCATCCAGCTTCATCAGTAGCGGATTCACCAAGACAATTACCAACACAGTTGTGGCATACCTTGTCGATTTGGAAAATACCGTCAATCCGCCTTCTTCTTTTCATCCGATTTACAGAGTCAAGGGCAGTCACTCAAAAAGCGTGACATGCCGAGGCTTTACTACAAGTTAAGAAATTGGAATTAGATTGAATAATCCATCCGGGACAGAGCGCAGAAGCACTTTGTTCAGGCCTTGTGGTTGTTGTGGTCCGTTACACACACCATGGCCGACCGAACGGCCAAGGTTCTGTTTGTGTCATAACAGTGACCTAATTGTATTAAAACGTTGTCTCCATGTTCATCTAGGACGTGGATCACCTCATTTGAACCTGTTATTTGTTACCACAAAATTGTTTTGTGTAAACGTTATGTGAGGAGTAGTGGGGGATTTTGGTTTTTCCTATACATTGAGCATCATCCACAGTTAATTGCAGCTGTCGCATTCATACAGATTTTCTAGCCGGTTCCTTTCGAAAAGAAGCACTAGATTCGCCGGGTCATAAAATTGAGTTAACAGGACTGTTACTGTGTCTCCTTTCGAGGTGGCCGGTCAAACTGGCCATTACTCACAGGCGAAAGTGGTTGAGCGTTCACATGGGATAATTCAGCGTAATTCAGCCTAATATGAGGTGAATGGCGCAGCGCAATGGTCAACACGGTTGCCTCATAAAAACATGGCCGGAGTTCTAGTCCAGAGTCCCGGTGGTGGCAAAGATATGCACTACTGACGAGCTTATCTAATGAGAGGAAAACTCAAGTCTAGTGCTTTTTCAGTTTGCCAGGGGCTGACTGGGAAGGTCTATGAGAATGTGACAGCTGTGATCAATTGTGGGTGAGGTTCAATCTGTATGTAAACTTTATGTATTTGGCTTGGTGTTGAATGACCAAAATCCAGCTTGTTCGCTTCACCGTTTTTCTGATAGCTATCGAAACCATGATCCTTCGGACATTCTTCCGCCTCTGGAGCAGAGATTTTGACGGGGCATTGTCATTCCCCCAGGATAGTCTCCTCCTTCCACGGTATTCCTGTATCACACGTTATGTTTAATGTAACTTTCTAATGGTTTATAATACATAGCATTCATAACATACTCACTGAACGCATCCTCAGTAATAGTGAAACTGCGAGTGAGTCAACCAAATTGTAATCCTGTCAGAATCAAGCTTATTGTAACTATTGACACAATCAAACAACTATATCACTACGTTCATGTACGTGTAACAATTACCATAACCATCAGATGAAAAGTATTGTACCCTGCGATGTCTATGGTACTAAGCTGTATGACTGATTGCTAATTTTGGGCTTTTCGTAGAGGTTATTAATAGTCACCGTCTTTTCCAAAGTAACGGGTCCGGCCGCAGAACCTCTCACCTATGTATTCATAAAACACTTATCTGCCAGTTTGTATCCTCTACTTGAATTAGGTTTAGATATCACTTGTTCGGGAAACTTCAGTATGGATAAGGCGCTCGAATTATAGCTAGACAAAAAGTTCCCAACTACAGTCGGTTTCAGTTAGCTTGAAGTTGCTTGATGTGAAAAATTCATAGATATCACTGGCAATCCCTTACACGTTTACATGTTTGTAGGGTTTTTAGATCTATTGATATGTGAAAAGCTAAATGATGAGATCCGATTTGCCCTTAGAAAATTGGATGAGAGAATTCAGCGGTATATGCTCAGCAGTCAGCTATTTAACAATAGTGTGGATATCCATTTACAGTGAACGTCACCCACAGTTGATCACAGCTGTCGCATTCTCATAGACCTTTCCAGTCAGCCCTTGTCGAACTGAAGAGGCACTAGACTCGAGTTTTCCTCTCATTAGACCAGCTCCTTAGTAGTACATCTCCTTACCACGGCTGAGGCTAGAACTCCAGCCATGCTTTCGTGAGGCAACCCTGTTGACCATTGCGGTGCTCCATTCACCTCACATTAGGCACGACTGAATTATCATATGTGAACGTTCTTTAGACGTAAGATAAAAGTTGTTCTATCCATTCATGAGCCGTTTTACATTCAGTTGACTGGGTGAAGTCGATTTTTCTACATCATACCACTGGTTGTTTGAGATTCAAGGGATTACCACAAGCAAACTGTCTAATAATGTTTCCCTTCTACAAGGAATGAATGTAGCAAGTTAACAACGGTCTGTTTGACAGACAGAGCCATTTCCACAAGTTTCAGTTGCTTCACAACAAAAATCTGGGACTTATCAGCTCAGGTGCATAATGCGTGTGCTGTTAAGCGCTTGTTCAACTGTATACGTTACTGTGGTTATGGTGTCTATCAAGGAGTGGAAATGACATTGACTACTGGCAGAATGACGGTGACTTCCTTGATCAGTGACAGAGAACGAATGCACACACTTACAAGTCTGGCGAATCGAGTGGGAATTACCTCTTGATATAAGCTAACGCTGACAATATGTTTTGTTCATTAATGTATATACGCACGCATATCGTTTGAGGACTGGACGCTGAAGACCACTCTGTTCACTTACTGTTCAAGACAAAAAGCAGGTAAACCAGTTTGATTCATTTTTTCCGTTTAATTCTGAAAGGAATCCTTTCATCCGATTTACTGTAGTTCAGAATTATTTCCTGAACGTTAACTGGAAAAAAGGAAGTTTTGTCCCGCACATAAGAGTTTATACTCAACAATGGTATCGGTTTCATTCATGGCATGTTAACAACAAAGTTGGGCTGTTCATTTCAAACACAACGAACCCGTTCTAACTTGTCACAATTCAACATCCATATTTCACTTAACGCAGAATGCCGGAAAGGTGGTTGTTAGAAGACAGGCTGTGTTGTACCTTGAAAGAAAAAGGTAACATCATGTGACCTACTAGCAGGTTTCGTATTCACTAGGATAGGCTTCATATATACAGAAAACTTGTTGTCTTTCGAGGTCCAGGGTAATTATATTCTAATAGTTTGTTACGCACGTTGTACACTTTGGTGGAAAAAGTGAATGAACCAAAATAAACTTCGACACACAAAAAAACGAGTAAAGTCAAGGAGTGGACTCACTAAGAATGAACAATGTTCATGAAACGGCCAATGGTACTGGGGAGGTATTCAGGGTGTCCCAAAGGTAGTTGGTGGTAAGATGCGCGAAATTTAAAATTCAATCCAACAATGAAATGCTTTAACTGACTGGCAATCACTAATCGTTGAAGGAAGAACTAACAAGTGCACGTAGCAGAGTTTTATTTAAAAGCGTCTTGTCCATTTTTTTCAATAGTCTAACAAAACTGTACAGTGCAAACTGACAGGAAGCGTAAGGAGGGTAACGCAATCTTTAAATATATCGTGTTTTGCCATTATATCCAGAGTATTCATAAAAGTCAAGGTTGCAAACAGCTGTTTTCGGTAATTCTTATCAGGCATATACAATTACAAGCGATTAATTGGACTTATATGTAGAACAGGAATATGGTTATACGCAACGTTAATAGTCATGGAAAATGTGGATGACCGTCTAACCGGGTGGTGATGGGTTTGTTTGTGTGGGTGTGTGCGTTGTGTTCACATGAATCATGTGGCCGGTGTGTGATAACGTGTTAATCGGGTTAGTGAGACGTGAGGTTTCAGACGTGGCCAACCCGTGGCCAACCATGTGTAAATCGTCTGAAACCCCACGTCCCACTAACCCGATTAACACGTTATCACACACCGGCCACATGATTCATGTGAACACAACGCACACACCCACACAAACAAACCCATCACCACCCGGTTAGACGGTCATCCACATTTTCCATGACTATTAACGTTGCGTATAACCATTTTCCTGTTCTATATATAAGTCCAATTAATCGCTTGTAATTGTATATGCTTGATGAGAATTACCGAAAACAGCTGTTTGCAACCTTGACTTTGATGAATATATAGTGTTTGTTCGCAAAACGACTTCTCTAAGAGTGTGCCGACTGTAAGTGGCGATTCAAAATCGATAGTTTCATTTTACCAAAGATACGTCGGACTCGTGAGTCCTGGGGTGACATTCATTCTGTGTCTGTCTATTTTCTGACCCTGGTCATACTAAAGTACGTTGAACCAAGCTCTTCTCAGTTTTGTTTGCCGGACAACAGCCACGAACATCTTGGCCTGAATGCATTATTCATGTTGGAACGAGATCGCACTCCTGGAACGCAAGCAAGTGAACGGCTTGTTGGTGATCTGACAACTGAACGGCTTGTTGGTGATTTGACAACTGAACGGCATACTGAACTGATCTTTATTTATGCTGCCTATAATGAAAATGTGCACGAGACCGCTACGGATATTAACACAAAGCATGTGGGTACGCGATCGGTTACCTGTAAATCAGTTCGTTGTTACCGGTAGTGTTCATGACTTGCAAAGATGTGTTCCGTCGCGCACATCAACAGATGTTTGTTCTGCTAGTTATGTTCTATGACGTGGAACGACTTCAAACGCAGGAAGCGCAAGAAGCGTCCACAGACACTGGAGGCCATGATCTCATAAGTCAGTACAATCTCCTAGACTACTCTGCAACATGTGCTGTCGTCATGTCTGGGAAGGAAACTTCTCTATAAATAAAATGGCAGAGAACATTTTGGGCATTTTGTGAATTAATAGTTTACACACCAGTGCTAGCTTTTTTATCCTTGCGTAGCGATAATGTCGACCCGCCAGTAGAACAGCTCATCTCTAGTAGTAACTGGCAGATACGTATAACTAACGGATTCTCTCAGCTGTGATTTAAGTGCGGAATCTGATACAACATACTACGGATTACTCCTTCATTAAGTTAAAGTTTGGGTTCGTGTGTAATGGAACATTATACGGTAGACATTTTTGTGAACGACGTCTTTTGTCACTACTTACAGATACATGTCAACCAGACGCGACATTTCGGACGAAGACCGGATATTTTTACACGGAATGTGCAGATGGCCTCTAAACAGATATAAACGGCATCGATAGACGTAAATCGGCGAGTTCCAGAAGTGTAACCTAGTCCCTACATGATAAACTTGACCAAACCAAGTTGTGTAAGGCTGCAGTTCGGTAAACCAAATTGAATTGGTGGGTGTGATCCAACATAATTAAACGTGACCAGGGTAGGTCAGATAGATAGAAAGACACACACACAAATCAATATAATCATCCTAAGGCCCAAAAGACCGTCCAGTTGAAAGATACGTCATTCAGCATTTCAACTCTATGTTACGACGCAAAAGACTCACCTGGATAACATTTTGGTATCGCCGCCTTTGATTATCTGGATTCCGCGTACCTGACTTCAGTTGTCTGTAGAGCAGCTGCTTTGGGACACAATCATCGTTCATCCTACGACCGTGACCTGGCCGACAAAACTAATTTAGCATCAATGTGTCTTTCATTCCTTTCACATCTGCTCGTCTCAATACCTCAGTGTTCGGAAACATGTCCGACTACCGAATAACCAAGATGCGTCTTAGACATTGTAAATGAAAGCAGCTCAGATAGCGCACGTTTCGCTGATACAGTGTCCATGTTTCACTGCCGTACAGCAATAGAGACAACACAATTGAGCAGAAGACAAATAGCTTATTGCTCGGTTTCAGCCTGTGGTTCTTCCAAACACGTCTTTCAAAACGTCCGAAAACAACACTAGCCTTTGCCACACGAGCTCTCAACTCGCGGTCCACGGACAGATCGGTGGACAAATTGCTACCTAATTAGCAAAATTGTGCGTAGCTATCAACAACGTCTCCACTGATGCGAATTTGGGGTGAAGGTGTACAGATAGCACCACCGCCCGGAGAAGGCTGAGGGGAAGAAAATGTTTTTCATGTGCTGATATCCAGTCCAAACTTAGATGTCGAGGTCGCTAAAACCGTGGCCAATCGCTATAGTTCGTCCTCGCTGTGTGCGAACAGCACGCTGTCATCTGCGAAGAGAAGCATGCGCATCATTGACGTACGTGATCGGGTTGGGACGCCGAAACGTCGAATATTCAGCAGGCGCCCATCCGTCCGGTACTTAACCTCAACACCGTCCTCCCCAGAGTCCTGAAAAGCAAGTGTTAGCATGACAGTCAAATATAAACTAAATGGGGGTGGAGCCAGGACACAACCCTGTTTCACGCCAGTGACAATGTCAAAATCATCAGAGGTCGATCCACACGAATGTTACCTTCGCCCTCATACCTAAACGCAACAATTTAATCAAATTGAAAAACTTACCTGAACATACAAACTTACCCAGTGCCGTCCACAGTGCATCGCGGCCCAGGGGATCGAAGGCCTTCTTTAAGTCTACGAAGAGGGCATACTGGGGCTGGTTCCGTTCCCGGCACTTCTCTTGAAGCTGTCGAGCAGCGAACACCAGGTCGACCGTACTCCGATTCGCCCGGAATCCGCATTGCTCCTCAGGAACATTGACCTCTGAGACATCCGTATTCAGCTGGTTCTGAAGGATTCTGGCAAGCACCTTGCCTGCGCAGCTCAGCAGACTGATGCCCCGATAGCTATCGCAGCATTGCTTGTTACCCTTACCTTCAAACAAGGATACTACCACAGCATCCTTGAAATCTTGTGGCATTACTTCGTGCTTCCAGATGGAGTGAACCAGCTGGAGCAGTGCATGTTCCATCGCCGGCTCGCCATTTTTCAGGATTTCACCCGACAATCCATCTTCGTCTGCAGCCTTTCTGTTGCGCAGTTGTCTAATCGTTCTGTGCACCATTGGCATCTCTGGGGTGACATGAAGTGGGTAACCGATGGCCTGTTGTGTCAGACTTTTTACGGTCACGCAGCCAGTGGTAGCTGGACGGTTTAGTGGGCTACCAAAACATTTGCGCCAGATTTTCATGATGTTCCCCAACGGGGTGCACGAACGGCCGGTAACGTTATCAACCAGTGCCCTTGGCAGACTGGACAGATGGACTGAAAATCGTCTTATTCGAATGATAGAACTCTCTTTACTGTCTGCGATCGACGTAGACTTTGATTCCTTCTCTAGTCGTCCCTGGTTCCGCAAAAATACGTTCGACCAGCTGACGGCCAATAACCCGGAATGTCGTTTTCTTGCCTCTAGTGTCCGCTTCCATTGTGGAGACGATAAATGCTATATTCTTCTCCTGTTTGAAGCTTCAGATAGCCGCATTGTTTTTGTCGAACTTGTCAGGACTTTTCTTGCGTTTCGTGCCGATCGTCTATTTGGCTGGTGCCGTGATATGCAGACAGAATGATGGACAGACATACAGATAGATAGATAGAAAATAGATAGAACGATAGATAAATAGATAGAGACACTGTAAAGTGTGCACTAGAGCTATTTTTCCAGTATTATGCCGCTGGGGTTCAACGGACTCAAACTCCTCGCATACAAAACAGACGTGTACAAGGAGCGTCAATGCTGTGTACTTAATGTCGATACGTTCGCTTGTGTGCCTACCAATGATTTCCACAAATTTCAGTTCAGACTTCGAAGCGATTGTTAATCTTGTCTCAGTAAACATTAGAAGGTGATGCCACACACACCGAAAATGACTAGAGAAGTAACGGTTATTGCAGTGAATGTTATCATAATCTCTAATTAACAATTGCCCTTCAATATACACAATAAAACTACAACTCTTGAGTGTGTTGACTCTTATGCCTAGGTAGTTATCACGTGGATATTTCGTACAACATGGTGCGTTGTTGAATCATTCGTTCAGTCTGCCCTGAAATTCACACAGTGTAACCATTCGGACCGTTTATGTGACCGGATGATTAATTGTATTCGATGTTTCGTTTGTAAACAAAATAGACTCTACTTGACCGTTAATGGCTTCGGTGGCCGGCTGACCGATAAACCAAATAACATTGTCAGGTGTATTCATATGAACTGATCAATATTTTATGAGCATGTTAGTTCGAGTGTACTGAAGTTCACTGTGGGAGAACAACTTAATTTACATCAGGCTAGAGCCGGCACGACTGCACCAAATTTAGTATGAGTGAAATCAAACGGTTTGGACGTCGTGTTCCGTATGTTATTAGTTAATCGATTTCGAGTACAACACTCCTGTGGAAAACCACCCTAGGTGGTTGAAACGTAGAGTATTACAATTTGCTTGTGACGTTGTGTCATTCTCGATCCATTTATCAATAACACTGTGAAGTGTATTCATATGCACTGGTCGAAATACTCGAGTTTCGCTCTCATTAGATCAGCTCGTCAGTAGTACATATCCTCGCCACGACCGGGACTAGAACCACGGCCACGCTGTTCATGAGGCAACCATGTTCACCACCGCGCCATTGGCCTCACATTAGGCACGACCGAATTATCATATGTGAACGCTCAACCACTTTCACATTAGTGATGATCAGGTTGTCCGACCGCCTCGAGAGAAGACACAGTTACTGTCTGTTAACTCCAGTCGATGACCCCTTGACTAGGACATATCTCCAAGTTGAAATCGCAGTACTCATTGACTTGTTAAGCGGTACTTCACTACTGATGGGTAGTACGGGATTTTGGTTTTTATATAGATTGAACATCACCCACAATTGATCGCAGCTATCGCACTCCCATAGACGTTTACAGTCGGCCCCTATTGCACTGCAGAAGCACTAGACTCGAGCTTCGTTTTCATTAGATTAGATCGTCAGTAGTGCATATCCCCGCCATTTTCGGGCTACGCTGTTCCTGAGGCAGTGGCGAGGATATGCATTGCTGACGAGCTTCAGTTAGAGCGAAACTCGAGTCTAGTGCTTCTGCTGTTCGAAAGGTGCCGACTGCAAACGTCTTTGGGAATGGGACATCTGCGATCAGTCGTAGGTGATGTTCAATCTATATGAGAATCAAACTCCCCTACTCTTCTTCAACGTATATTTTTGTACATGTAATGTTGACTTGAGAAGGATAAGCATTATCGCCCCAGCGAAACTGCAGGAAAAGCAGATTACCGTGACATCTTATAATCGTGAATTTCAATTCCAGATTAATTCGGTGATATAAAGCTAACAGGTTTCCGGAAATAGATGAACCCAAAAGTTTAAGTGGTCCCGGGGGGTTGAAGGAATTCGACTGAATGGTCACATTCTTAACACGTTTTGACAAATTTTGCCTCATTTTAGAGTCAAAATACCTATCGGTTCTGATTGTGAAACTTTCGCCGTAGCTACACACAACTTTATAAATACAGTGTGAGTTAGCGCCAATACAGTTTGCTCTCCACTCAGTGAAAGTAACAACAGCTTGCCAGTTCGTTCGAGGACTTCGATGTTAGCTCCAACATAGTCTCACTTTATCTATGCGACCAGGCGTTTCACGGTTCGAAGCGCGGAATTGTTATCTTCGACTGTTAGTTCACTGTACGTTTTTTCCTTCTCAATATTGCATATTTCGTCTACTTTCCGCTGTTGCCGGCTACGTTTAATGATGATGTGTTTAGTAAAAGGTGAGCAAAATATACTAAATTGTCAGTGATATGAACGAACGTGAATTCAACTCGAAGGCACCAAAAAGATTGCCAGAAATACTGTGATTGCTTTTTGAACTCATACAAAGTACTAGATAACAGCATTTCTACTGTAGCGTAACATAACCTCTGTCACATAGCTCGGATATTGAAAACATGTTCAAAGTTTACCGAAAACAGATAAAGAACGCGATAAGACACAAACATTTCTAGCCGACAGATCCCTGAGCTTTCAGAAAATCAGACCGGTGGATACAACTTTAAAGTGTCCTCTCAGGCCACACTATTTAGTTCGAACGTCATATAAATTAGCTGCGTAAAATTGTCGTAATAGACAGCAAACAGGTGCTTTTATTCCAACACAGTAAAATATACCCATTTTAATAATTTTCTAATGTATAAGCCTTCGTTCAGCACAATTTTTACCAGCTGCATGTTCCGTAATTCGAAGAAACGTACAACTGAGCAGCTTGGTGACGTCCTTTTGTGTAAATCAAATCGAAACAACTTGGAAAATTATGTACTCCTGGACGCGTTTTGGTGCGTTCATGTGATCGTGTACAATATGAGGTCAACACTGCAATGGTCTACATGGTTGTCTCATCTGCATGTAACACAGAGTTGGAGCCCTGATCGTAGAAAAAATTTAGAGGGGACTTCGACTCTAATGCCTCATGTTTGAAACAGCTGGGTGAAAAGTCTGTCAGAAAGCAAAAGATTTGTTCAACGGAAAATGGTGTTTTAGTTAGGACAGTTGGAAACCGCCTGCTACTCAGTAGTAATCGATACAATACGCAGCATTGTTAATAAATTCCATGAGTTCACCAAGGCCAGTAAGTCGTTGACAAAGGGTTTAACACGACATTTGCTGTCTCCTCTTGGGCTACTGAGCAACCTCAAAGTGGTCACATAAAGAGTCGGTTGGGGATGTAGGTGCAAAGATTCAATTGGGCATAATATGATTGCGGTCTCTACAAGCATTTTTACTGCCGATGAGCTCAAACAGCAACGAACCTCGAGTTTGATGTTGCTGTTTGAGACTGGCTGACTGGAAAATGTATCTGAATGTGGAAACACCTAGTAAACTGTGTGAACTGTTCAGTTTGTAATGCGCACCTATTATATACGTTTAGTATGATACATTCAATAATATTATTTTTTTAATATATTGTTAACCCCATTGAGGAGAAGAATTTCACAGCGAATGTAAGTGCATCCTTCTGTTTTAGCCCACTTCGCAATCGTAATTTATGAGTTATTTGTAAGTGCTTCATACAAAAAAGACAAATTTCTGGACAGTTGGTCACTGCACAAACGTTTTAGGCTCAAATGAAATTTGGCAGATTGCGACCATACGAAACTGATACCACCAAACAAAAGATCTTCCGTATGAGCATTACCTAATGGAAATTGCGTTGATTTATTGATTAGTTTCACTGATTTTGCGGAAAAAATCTATCGGTTCGTGCTCCCGGTTAAACAGCATCAACGTTCCTCCTTTATAGATAGGTTTATTAGTACGTATGCATGTAGAGTTTTTACTAATTCTAATACTTAACGAGATTTCACTTTTGTACGGCAACGCCTTCGCATCAGTCTTCGCATATGACTCGATTTGGTCAAAGTGACCTTGCATCTCAAAACAAAATTTCTACACAACAGTCTACTCTTCTCTCTATTTGCGCAGTCGCTTGGCGATACCAAACGGATCCTACAACCACATTTTTATCTCCGTCCTACTACGAACGTGGTCGCAGCTCCGATCGCACTCCAGCAGTCCAAAGTAACTCTGCAGCACACTTATTCCTCTGACAACATTAATTCGGAATATTGTGGTGATCATATCGAATAACGGTGAGCACTTTTTGTGGGTCCAACTCTTCGACTATCGTGAATTGCTCGAATTCTGTAGTATTTAGTATGCATCTCTCCAGTTTTCTTGTTAGTAATAATTTAATGAAGTAAGCTTGCATTCACTTTAATAATTCATACATGACCATTACGTGCACTATGTGCTTATGATATTTTTCCTAAGACGTTAGTGATAACCAACAGATTTGTCTGTTTTACTGGGTGATACAAAATACACTTTCTGGCGGACATTTTCAAGTCAGTAGTTATTGCCTTTCATACTGGACCTCTTGCCCTTGAAAGGATAATCACTGATGTTGAGTTGTAAATGGTTAGTTACTGTCCCAATAGCACCGATAACAAATTCCACTCCTCTCTGCAGACTTTCATGTGTTTTTGATTTCACATTGAAGAAATTTGCATTCTGCATTAATAACTAAATATCCCCTCCTAGACTAGACTTTCAACGTCAACGTTAGGCTGAATGACCTACGGCACTGTCTATAAATGAACATATCAAATGTGCTATTTGTTTGATTTAGTGGATGATATCCACCAAAACTTGTTGTCCCCAAATACACAGTTCTGACACCTGCAGTTGAGTTTTCGTTGCCGTAGTTGACTTAAATTCGGGTTCACTGAAATTCACTGTAAGTAATCTCGAAGTAGTACAGTTGGCTTCATGTTACCGAAGATTTTCAGTAAGAAAAACCTGAAACTTCATGTGCCTTTGGAGAAGTTTAAAGAAGACCTCAAGTGCTGTCTGATAGGATCCATATTATCACAACTGTTGGACGAGATCCAACTGTGATTTCGAGGTACTTGGTTGATTCGGCATCTTCTACTTCGTCTTTATACGAAGTAATCTCTGATATAACATGTACATCAATAAAAATGGAAGTAGCTGTAAAGACGAATTTGCAAAGTTCAATGGGGGAAATCTATCACGATGTACATGGTTCGATTTTCAAATGTTGGAAATCGGCAGCTAAATTCAACATAACTTATCAAGCTCGAAAGTAAAGTCGAGATTATCAAATTTTTGATAATAATATCTCAGATTACTACAACAAATAATCAACATCGATGAACCGTACATTTTAGTCAGTGGGAATGTTATGCGCATAAACTCAAGAAGAATATAACAGGAAAGGTAACAGGTGTTTGACAACAATGATTTCGCTCGAGACAATCAGAGCATTAGTTGAAGAGGTAACAATGAGTTGTAACGAGCATAATTAACAATCTTGTACTGATAAACATACTCCAAGTGTTCATCTGAACATTGTAACTAGTGTGTGGTGGATAGTATGAGGTTTTGGTTATACACAGATAAAACACTACTCATTAGTTAATGCAAGTTTCGGATTCCTTAGGCGTGTCATTCAACTCTTTTCTAAAATAATCATTACTCTCCGGGTTCACCTTTTTTAGAATAAGGTAGAGTAGAAGTTTACAGTGGTAGATGTTGGAGCTGAAGCTCAAACTATGAAAATAGTAGATAAACTGACAGTCAAACCGGCTACTTGCAAGGCAACTACAATGGAAATGACATGCTTATAAGTACCGAAAACCCATAACGTTAAAACTCAGATAGCTAGTGGTTGACAATAGAACAGAAACAACATAAGATGCGGATCTGCCGCGTTGATTGATCACACACGTCAGCTGCATATCAAAGATGATGCTTTGAACGTGCACCACGAGACAGAAAAAGAATCAGGTCAATAAAATGGAATTGATGTCAAACTGGTAACGGAGGACCGGTTTCAAGCTAATGATCAGTGCACGGAGGTCATACCGCATCAAACAATCGAAATTGCTAGTTTAATTTAGCAAGTCGCTGGTTCTGTGATAACGTTCTACACAAACCTGGTAATGTCATTTCAACTGAAATACTTTCCAACAAATTTTGATTTGATCCTTTGAATAGTCATGTGGTCCAGTCTACGTTTGTCACATTGCTCTTCGTTTGTCAGGAATAATTAATGTTCATTTTCATGCTTAGTTCTGTCCCTAGAGAGTCCCTCTGTCCCGATGGGTTTGTGGATTATATTTGACATAAGTACACGGAAGGAGTATTTCGCCACGTCTTCCCGAGTTTTGAGACCTTGAGGTCGAATTTGACATCTCATCAACAGCGAAGGTTGGATTTGTACGCATTAAAACAATCCGGACAAACACTCGGGCCGACTCTGTACCAAGAACGATCATTCAATCCTGGAGACTTCCAGCTAACCTTGAATCAGTTAGATTGCTTGTTGTCTTGACTGCAAAACTTCGAATTTATCAGTAGTCAGAACTTGACGAATAAGCCCATATGGCGTGTCATCTTTAGTCCAATGTGAACCTGGTGTCTTTATCTGATTACACATATGGGTATTACGATTCCGCGTTAATCGTTCTAACTACAATTAGCCATGGCAACTTAAATGTCCCAACGTAAGACTTCTGTTCAGAGATTAGGGTTTTGCAACCAGATCCTCATAGTCGTTAGAGCGGATGGGGAGCAAAGACAGGAACTGATTTACATGGCTCCCTGTGTCAATTATGAATGTAAACTGTATGAGAAATCATGTATTTCGGTATTTGAGGTTTTTCGAAACTCACTGACTAGAACCAGCTGAGCTTCATTAACCAACTGCTATGGTATCTCTGTCTTGGAAACAAACTCACGTTGTCTTGTCTGTCACTCTTGTGAGTCAAATCACTGACTCGAGTTCCATTCATGGTTAGAAAGTATGGAGTTACAAAGATGTGTTAAGCAACGGATACACAAATAAAAACAGTCCATCCATGTTAGTCTCTGAAGTAAATCTCAATCTCACTGTACTCCTACACTACATATATAATGTTAACAACCGTAAACCGATATCCTCGGCTCTGGGTTGAAGTTCAAAATATAATCTAAAAGCGTCAACAAGGCGAATACGTAGGTTCAACAAATATATATGTATGATCAGTTGAAGGATCTATCGCCCATGTCTTCTGATGAGATGATCTAGTTTCGTACAGAATTAGTAGGCATTTCGGACCAATTTTTCATCAGCACCTAGTGGTCAGCACTGCTATGTGAAACAGCGACACCATAAAGCCGGGAAACATTTGAGAGTAATGTGATACTTGGCGTTTCTAACACCGGATATTGGCTGTGGTATGGCCATCATCAACAAGAGGGAATATATGACGAAAATAAACACCATTTTGAAAGACCAACGGAAGTTCAGGGACGATGAAGTGACTGAAACTAACACAGTATTCATAAAGGAAACAACCAGGCAACTCTAGATACCGCTGTTGAGCAGTCGTCCGTGCAAATCAGTATAGGTTAATGAAACCAGTTGGCAAGGAAGCACCATAACTGAAGGCTACACCAGAAATACACAAGGACGGAGCACTTCTGTGACCAGTTCAGCATATCACAAAGTTGCTCGATGGCTAGTTGAGATTCGTAAATGAGTTCGTAAAATGTTATTCCTCCGTTTCCAAGTAGATTCTTTTGAATTATCAGAGGCATTAGACAGCATGTCAGTTTATGTAGTCGATTGATGTTGATTTTCCTTTTATACAATCGTTTCTGTTCGTAAGACAGTTGAAGTTTCATGTGATCTTATTTCCAACCAAAACTGTGATATTTGTTCCGCCTGAATATCTTAAGGATATCATCCTGCTGCGTACAAAACACAATGGGTTCACTTTTGAGGGACTTACTTATAGACAAATAGACGGAATGGCTCTGGGCTTTCCGTTGAGTTCAACATTAGTTGACATCTTCTCGGGAACGATCGAACAACACATCCCAGATACTATAGCCAAAATCGTATTGTACAAACGTTATGTTGATAGAATTTCTATTTTTACCATTGTTCATTTTGATTTGTTTTTCAACGTTCTTACATTTATCCTTCCGAATCAATCTTTGTTTCACGAATAGGAAGTAAACGGTAACCTAGCGTTCTCGTGTGTACTGATCACCAGGCGCGATCGATCCATAGTAAAACAAGATGGGGCGGGCAACATCATTCAGCTCTCTAACTTTGTTCCAACGGCATACAAGAGTGGTTTAGTAAAGACCCTATCTCATAGGGCCAGGCGTATTTGTACTCCTAATAAACTGCAGACAGAACACGGTAATGAAAAATACCGTGTGACGGGCAAGCTCGTTTGCAGTGATTTATCATCAGGCCAAATACATCACATTTATATCACAAATTATACCAGGGAATCATTAAAGGGGGTAAACGGGGAACGGGCGTTTAATGAGGTCAGTCAGTTCAATGTCACACTGTAATCAAGTACCCAGTTGAACCGTGAGTCTTGACAGGCTGAGAGAGTGTGAGGTTGACCATGGCAGATCCAACGGTGAAGCTATCGGAATTCGCCTGTACAACCCACCCCTATGCGCCCAGAAATGTTTTGTTCAGGCGTTGGCTCTGCCATGACCACCCTCACGCCCTGTTAACCTATCAGGACCCCACGGTTCAATGGGTGCTTGATTACAGCATGACACTTAACTGACTTACCTCATTAAGCATTTTTATAAACAACTGTGCACTCCTCATATCAGTTAATCAGCTATCTAGAAATGGAAACTCAATATCAACAACATTGTCATCTAGATTATGGCAATTGTTAGGCTCAAGTTAGTTCCACGAATTCCAAGTGGATGATGAAGACGTTCGTTAACGTAGTTTAAACAGTACATTGACCACCTTACGCCAGGACAATCGGAAAATCATTGCCCCAAACACAATGAGGTCGTGCTTTTGGCAATTCAGTTAGTTACTGATATACTTTGACAGAACTGCTCATACCCGACAGTGGTTAGCCTGGCCTATATTTTTTATAAAGTAGTGAATATAACTGAATATTCTGTAGCCTCAGGAAGATTACAGAAATGTACACCGACGGAACCTGCTGATATAGCCAGACAGATGCTGTTATTATTGACAACAGAGAAAGATCAGTTGCTCTGCATTACATATAATTGTCATTTTTGAAAAGACTCGTTTGAAAAAGTCTGGGTTCCGACTCAATTCGAACTGACCACAGAAATAGGATATACAAACGCGACAAGCACTGTAAAAAACCATGCCGAGAGCTCGAAGAATTATTTAGCAGTACTTTCAAATCATTGTGGACTCCAACAGTTCAGCAGGTCGACAAGGGTCTGTCAGAGTTTAATAGGGGACATCTCCGCGACGTATTTGCACAGTACCTGCATTCCCTGTGTTACTGGGAGCTAGAGATGAGGTGGGCAAAGGACTGCTAAATGCGTCATCTGTTGAAATGTTATAGCCTTTAATAGACCAATGTCATCGAGCAAGGAGCATCTGATACGCAATGATTGCTCGACCATTCCAAGAAACGATGGTAGATCAGAAATATATTTCGACTTCCAGTCAAAAATCAACTAAAACTGAATGCTGTATTGTTAATGTTGTTCACCTAGTCTGTTTGGTAAGCGGGTAATCTATTTGTGTCATTTTTGAGTGCCAACCATCCCTCACATTTACTCAAACAGAATAGAAACTTGCACGTTTTCCTACAGTCGGATGTAAAAACATTCACGAATTCTCTGGTAGACTATCGCTGCACGTGCCCATCGTCTAAAGCGAAGTATGAACCGCTCACCTTCAATCACTCATGAACTTGTTTTCAGTGTCTGTCCACTAGTTGCTAACTGTGACAATCGATGCGGGTTAATTGTAGTCGAACAACAGATTATCAAAAACCCTCCCAAATTAATTGTTGAACAACAGTTGGACATAGTCATTGTTATGTCCAGTCGAATGCAAGTGAGCCACGCAGCTGGCCAATCAGATTGCTCTGACCTTCAAGTGATCAATGATATGCGAGTAGCGGCTGCCCGTGCTGTGTGGACTGAGAGTTATCCGGAACGTATCGTGAATCGGTTGCTCTAATAAGCCTTACTTACTACTGATATTTTCCTTCGTTCTTGCATACAACAGTCACTGGCCAGTGTCAGGTCAACGCAGTACGACTCGCGTTGTGCAAGCCCATTCGCACGAGATCATCCGCTCTAGAGTGACTAATGTCTAATTTGGAAAGGTCAAGTCCAGGTGCCAAAGCGGGCGTTCCGAGGTGCTCGCGGTTGTAAAATCGAACATTGTAGGAGCAACTTATTGGTAGGTACGCTGACTACCATGAAAAGCTTGACTTACCAAGTTGGGGAAATACTCATTTCTGGGTGCACAGTGTAATATTTATCTGACCACCTTCACTACCGATACATTTGTAGAACTAACAAAACAACATACTGGATGACGACCTGTACTGACGTCTCTCATATGATCATCGAACGCAGATATAGGGAAACCGTGTGAATGAGCTTTTCACACCTGGGCTGCCGGATCCCGGCTAACCGACAATGTATCTTATTTGTACACTCGTAGTCACTGGAGCTTCTGTGATGCAAAATTTCCCAAGTTGTAAAAGTGAACAAAAATGCAATGATGTTTGTTTTTATAGTGACCTGTTCTTGTTAATTTCGTTCAGTGCAATCGATTGAGTGTTTTTTGAATAACTGAATTCAGTAATCCCTACACCCTAGTCCACCTAACTTACTTTTCTCCAGTAGTATTCACAACACTTTGGAGACAAAAGTTTTAATTTATACTCAGATGAGCTTCATTTTTCATGGCGCCTTCCCAGAATTGAGTGAAGTTCTTCTGTCATTCGTGTAAGACTGTGCAAGTGGAATGAAATTAGACAGAAGTCAAATTAGAGAATAGGATAAGTTGCAGTTAAGTACAATCATCTCATCATCGTACATCACTGTTTAGACCAAAACTGTTAAGACATGGTATAAGTCGAACGACATCAGCTATTCAGAAAAACAATCGATTGCCCCATCCAATGTGTGATCAAACCAACCTGTCCAACTTGTCCAAACATGCACTGTTGGGGAAAAAGGAGGTACGGTAGTTTCCCGTGTTTAGCCTGCAATTAACATATGTGTGCATGAAGGTTTGTTGACAAAACAAACGGTTAAGTTCAGTTCACTTCTCTTGACCAGCTGAGGTCTAACATAGTACCGCAAGCGATTTTAATTTTCGACTTATCACCCGTTCGTATACGTGCACCTGTTGATCACTATCGATCACCTAGCTAACCTTTGTTAAATATAATCTATTCGGTCATTTCTCGATTGTTCCACCAGTAAGCACAGTGGACAACACGTCGGCACTAGCGTGCACAGGTAGACGACAAGCAAACCATGTACATAGTATGGATTCATCTGGGAGAGTCAATCAGTCCGCACACAGCTTCAATAGTTGATCAGAGTTTTGTCTCTTTGAACTACCTGACCATTCTAAACGGACAATATTGTAGGTAACTTTTTGTTCTAAATCGTTTTATATAAATACATTTGTGTTGTGATCCGGAACAACCACCTCACAGCTTTCTCTTGACCACATTACGGTCCATGCATAAAATGAATAAGCTATGCAATGGATTTCCAACACATCCGTGTCATCGTTGAGAAAGAACCCTTGGATATCTCTCATTTATCGTGTTGAGAAATCGTCGTTAATCTGTTTGCCATCCACAAACTCGTTGTTCGATAACTCTTGATCTTTGTTGTTCAACTCGGTGGGATCGACGGAACTATCCTGAATGGAGTAAGATATCAACGGGTTGAACGAGTTGTAGTTGTATTGGCCTAATTTATCAGATTATAAAAATGACCGAAATGAGATAACAGCAAAGAAGAATTCTAATGGTAACAGACGGGTGCAAACGATATGCTTACAAATAAAATGGAGAACGTATCAGTTAAATAGGAACGACACATTGACAAGTCAAAGTCCGCTGAATTGAATAGGCTACGACGCCAGAGAGCGGGTTCGGAAGACGACCGGTGACGATAATTCCACACTCGACGTGGGATGATGAACATTGAGCATCGACAGATCAGCCGATAAGCGGAGCAAAAATATTTCACCGTTCGGTTACTTTACCAGCCCAAAATTCCGAACAAATAAAGAAAACAGTGACGGTACGCGGTAACTCCCGTTTATTCGTGTCGACGATTAAATTCAAAGAGTGGCGATGATGTTTTGAAATACGTGTACAAGTGAAGTTAACGAAATAGCATAGACAGAAGTGTGCAAAAGTGAATTACAAAAAATAATTATGAACTGTAGATAACATAAACTTAACGAAGTCCATGTGACCGTTCGGCACAACAACAACAACAACAACAAATTTCACAAACTAATCTAAAAAGGTGGATTGTTAATCAGTTCTGACATGAAGATGTTGCGAGTTAGAACCGTATGTATCTCAAATGAGGTCGAAGGCAGCTAATCGATGATAGTTGCCAATCTCGTTTATACCAAGCAGTGCATGCCATAATTAAACTGTTGAAATATCCAAAACAATAGCCACAACTGAAAAACAGTGCAATCGTTAACAATCGTTAGTACAAAAGTGTAGTAGTCCATGAAAGTTTTTTCTTCATTGAACCGGTGAGTAGTATGGTCCGAACAGTTCTTTGAACAATTTTTTGGACGCTTTGGTCCACTGAAGTGAGTTTGCAGTTTTGATCTACCACCTGCACACAAATAACCGTCTGGCGCATAGAACACGTCCAACAAACACATCGTCACTTTTTTGTGTTTCTAACACATTTTTGACCAATGTCCAGACAGTGGCGTCCAAGCTGGTGATAGATCCCAGTCTGGCAAACAGTTAGCGCTGCACTGCCTTAGGAAGTATACAGTTCTCCGCAGCCGCTGGTTAAAATGACTAACGTTCATTGCTCATACAGATAATTTCCCATCTGTTGACAGAAAGGAGCAAGTGTTTCTATCTGTCAAATAATCGAGTACACCATACAGTTCATTTGCAGATAACTGAACTTTTGTAGTTAGAGATAGGTATGTAAAATTATAGTGAGTTAATTGAATCTGCGGATCCGACTGGACGTAATCAGATGGTCGTACACACGACCCGACCTATTGACTTGATTCTCATGCTGGAGGTATCACTCGGATTTGGGCTCGTTTGTTGTTATCTTCAAGAGTTCCAGCATCCCACGGGTAACGCACAGCGGTTCGGAGCTCACACTAATTTACGACAACTAAGTATTTAGAGAAATGTGGGCTTGTGGATCCTAGTTACTGTGTGTGAGACCGGTGGCTAAACACCCCTCATATTTGTGTTACGTCAACATAATCCATACTCTTACGTACACAAGGAGTATTCCTCAGAAGGTGAGATCCGAAACTCACGACGATTCCCGTCGATCTTTCGGGATGTAAGTACCATAGCTACTGCGTTGTTTTACTGATCATGAGTACATATGTATCCTACGATCGGATTGCTTTAAACGAAATGGCTGTCAGCGACATAGGTGGAATGTGCCGGTTGATGCACCCTTGTTACTTGTAAAAGCTCGAAATAATCAAACCAGTGTCGGTCCTGTGAAAAAGATTTTTAGGATGAAAATCCTCCTGCATGAAACATGAAACATTAGAAAGCTTGACTTACACCGGTGCTCGGGAACCACACAACTCCTGAAAGTATAAAGATGTCCATAACACTTCACAATCTATTTTAGGACACCAAGTATGAATACCAACAAAAATCGCAATAAAAGCTAGAAGTATGTGTCACATTTGGCCACTATTACGTACCAACCGTCTTCCTATACTGATAACTTACTGACCTACTGAGCTTTGGCGTTGCAAACTCGAAGGACAACCGAACTACTTCTAAGTTCATAAAAGCCTAAGACAAGACAGGTGTTCGACCGCCGGAAAGAATGAACATGCAACCTAGTGGTTTATTAAGATATATCGGTTTTGTGTGGCTAAAATACTTAGTCGTGATACGTGAGATAGCCTCCAGTTAATGAAGTAGACGATTGTAGTCGTCACTCTGACCGATTTGCCCGACGGTTAAGTTTGGATAATGTATTCCATCAATCTTATGAAAAATGTACAGTTGATGGTTTAAAAATTCCGCGAGCTTTGTTACTTCAGGAATTCAGAAACAGATTTTTAGTGTATGTAACGTGAAGTTACTGCAAATTACTTACGTAGGCTTGAGTAAAGTATGCAGATAGCTCGGTTATTCTTAATCACCCAAACAACAAGCGAAGATCTTACATAATCTAGGCAAATTTATAGGCCATGCATTCGCTTAATGAGGGCTAACTTCCAAAAGGTAGGAAGTGCAAAATAAATTTGTGATTTTTCTGGATAGAACACTCTCGTTCACTGAGAGGATGGACATTTATAATTATGACCCCCTCGCTTCAACATTCATTGCCTCCATACAGCATCGTTCGGCATGACCAGCAAAGTTAGGGCAGTGGTCCCCAGTGACGTCGCACACAGCAGAGATAACTACTCTTTCCGGGGCCCCCATTCTCCACTCCTGTTGACATTGCACACGCTGAACATCTCCGTTTATTATTGTCTCTTGGTGCACCTGTAGTTGCCTTTTAACTCTTGCTTCCACCGTGCTCCAGACATTCTCAATTGGATTCAACATGGGTGAATAGGGTGCCAGTCTTAAGAGTTGTCCTCCATTACATGACTCCTCAGCAGAAACACACTTTCCAGATCAATGTGACGCGATGCGTCGTTGCATCTTAACACCATGTCAGACATGGGTGTGCTGATCTTTATCTGATCTAGCAGGGTTCGTAACCAACCCTTGCAATCGTTGCTGTTGTATGCTCCCTGCCTCGTCATATAGCCTAGTATCGAACTTGGTGTCATAGTTCCAATCAAGTGGAGATTACGGCCTCGGCTGTTTGCCATAAAGACGCATGCTCTCGTTCCTTCTAGTGAACGTCCCATCGACCTCCTGCAGAACAAACTGAAATTTGTCTCCAGCAAATAGTCTTTGAATTTGCGTAACACTCTATCAGCCGATATGCAAACAATCGCCGTAACTCCAAACTCTCATTTGAGTTCATGCCAACGAACACTTGGCACAGCTTCTTGACAATTATGCACGGACATTCAAGTACTGACTGATCGGTGTGGTCGATATATCCTTCTCGAACTCAGCCTTGACGCGCAATCTCAAAAGTTGCAGTGTAACAGTTGGGTCTACGGAAATCCACACCAACAACATATCAATCTCAGATTCTGTCAGAATATTGCTCCGCTTCATAACGGATGCTATCCACATGAAGCCACTTGCAAGCGGTATTGCACTTGACTCTGTTCAGAAGGGGAACCATGAATCAGTCATTGCCCCTTTCAAATGCTTCGATAATACGTCTGCGGTACTTGTACGGGTGTAATTGCGTCCATCAGCAATGTATACATTAGAACTAATGAAAATGTTCTCACAAACTGATTTACTATCACATTATGGCTTCAAGTCTACCACGATCCTAAACCTCACTCCTATTGGACATGAGATCCATAGACACACCTAACCACTCGCACCTCGTCACCTGTCAAAGGAACCAATACGGTCCGCAGTTTGATGGATTAGTAGGGACAGGATCAGATGATCTTTACTCCACTTTGACTGCTAACTCCATTCTGATTAAGCAAAGCCATTGACACCCCTCGATTAATCCGCACCACTTCTTCGAACAAAGTAACCAATGCGAAGTGCTCTAATTGAGATTGGTTATCCCTTCCGGCTAGCTGGACCAATCGCGTTCTTGTCGTCGCGTCCAAGAGTCTAACGTGGAAATTCTAATGCACCAAAGTGATTTGCTTTTGCTTGAAATGGAAGATCGTGTGCCTAAAATGGAAGTAGACATGTAAAACAGTATAAAATCAGCCAAAAAGATGGTTGCCGTTAACGTTCTAAAAATGATGAGTAGTAAGGGGTTTGGATTTTCTAAAAATGATAATTTGAGAGCTTTATGAGATGGTTAAGGTTTCAAATTCGCTTATAATTTTTCCACAAGTTAACACTGGTTCGACAATACAAACCCAGTAAGAATAACTAAAAGTGCTGTAGGTTTGAGGGTCACTGGTTGGATTTGTGCAATACTTAGTTGGTGAAGTCTTTAGAATAGGCAGATAAAGAAGAAAACTTACCATTATTCAGGACTTTGTAGTACGGCGTTGAGGTAATGGGTATAACTTTTCAGTTAACCAGGGGTATGAACCTCACGAGAGGAAACATATAAGAAAAAATCACCATGGAAACAGGTGAACGACGCCTATTGCGTCGAATTAGAGAGAAAAAGTCAATCTACTACAGTCATACTGCTCTACAGGAGCTGATCCATAATGTACTCAGAATTTACGGTACCTGATTGCACTCCAAGGGCCGTGTCGTGTTCCACTGGCGAAAAAATATCACTGAAAACGACGACCGTCTTGTGATCTCCTGCACCGGATCAGATCAACGATCGGACCGTTCAGGTCTTGCACACACGACGATCGTTCGCGAATGGTTTGAGGTATCGGTGTCCGGTTTAGACCCATTAGTTTTACAGGAGCCACTCAGATGAATCAAGGAATCAAACTGGCAACATCTGGTAACATGACGAATGGTGAGTTCAAAGAGTATATCACAACCCTCAATTACACGCTGTTGACATTTCTTGATAACGGGTCTTGAGCGGAAAAAGTGTTTCCAGTAATAGGAAACTTTCTGACATTCAGAGAAGCTGGAAATATTTTCCAGACCACCTCGTTCACCATATTTTATTCCGACTGAACAACCCAGCTATTGACTAGGGCGTAGCAATATTGGAGACCTTAACTTGGGAATATGTACTCAACGAAGCATGGAATAAAATATAGCAATCTCAACTCAATGACTTCCTGTGAATCACAAAGTGGAAAATGAAAACTATTATTATTCATAACGGAACGCTGATGAAATACCGAACGGTTGTATACACAGTCTACCCTTCCTCAGCGAGGTACTTTTAGGAAGCACTGTTCTTTGATGAACCCCATCACCAGAGGACTGTCATACACCTTCGAGTGAGACGTATCTAATCGGAAGCAGCTAAATATGCTTGCATTATTCCCAACAGCTGAACTCCGAACTTCAAAACTGCTGGGTCATCATTGTTGAAGAAAACAGATATGATTGAAGTGTTTCATCTTTGTCTAAATATTTTACAACGAGTCAAACAGACTTCAAATCCGTCATGTCCGCTTATTAACTGACGTTCATCATGATCATCGGCTCTTGTGCTGATTTTATTTGTCAGATCTATTGGATCTGAGCAGAACGTATCAGATTACAACAAAACCTTTGTACATTGACTATTATCTCTGAAAAGGAAGTACTGATAACCCATAAGGGTAGGGAGTGACAAACCAATAGTTAGGCCAAATTCGATATCCGGAATTGGTAGCACGTATAACTCAAGCCAAAATCAGTGAACATTATTAGCAAGGCTGTTCATCTGTGTTACATAATTGTATGGTTGTTATAATTAACATTACCGAACGGAGAAGCTATCACTGACATGCGTACTGTAACATGATTTGTAATGGCCTGTTTGTTGTGTGTACACAGGAACCTTTCACGTTGCACCTATTCTGAATCTAAGGCGCCAGAATCTGCGTAACACGTCAAGTGGAAATGCCAGTAGGTACATAGATAATCGTTCCGAACGACCACTGAACAGTAATAATGAATAAACTTATACTATTGGCATAATTAGTGCTATGTGTTTTCACTCATGCAAAATCGTTAAGAGCATAGACTTATCAGGCACGGCCACTCCAGCCAATCATTTGTGGTGCTGAACAGACAATTCGTCATGTATTCCAACTTAAGCGGAAATTTGCAAATGGTGAGTCGAGATGTTAACATTCCGTTTACTCTCTTCAATCACAAACGTAAAATATTGGAATATATAGGACATGTGGATAGTAACAACAATCAACGATCGGGTTTACACAAAACAAAGACGGTTATCGATTACAGAGCAGGAAAACTGCTTGAGTCAACAATTTATGCAAACACAGGACCGGACGGAGAGTATCGATTAACATTGTTTCGGAGAAGACAATAATCTTCGGATTCCAATGGCGCAACAACAGCTGAACAGATCGGTGCCTACGACAAAGAATGGCCGAATATATTCCTAAGTGGTTGGTGCGCGCCATGACGCAACAGGCATTGACAACAGAGCGTGTGAGACGAAATCCGACCTCATCCACAGCAAAACACATCATGGAAACAAGTCACGTTTTTGACCCCGCCAATTCGTTTCAAGTGTTGTTGCGTAATCGGAATCCGAAGTTGTTTGTCCTCTTCGAAACAATGTTAATCGATACTCTCCGTCCGGTCCTGTGTTTGCATAAATTGTTGACTCAAGCAGT